>OY754987.1:24068410-24093410 GCA_963576475.1 Molanna angustata
ATACAGCTATGGAGTAAACATTTTAAAACAATATCGACTCGCAGCATGAATAAGGAGATCCCCTCGATGACCAATAACTTCAAATGAATCCGGTTGTAGAAGATGTATTTAGATTTTAAAATTCTCGTGACTATTTGTATCTTGATCCCTCTATGTTACAATAAAATCCAAGTGAAGAAATTTGTTTGTGTCCAAGTAAAAATCCAAGTGAAGAAATTTGTTTGTGTCCAAGTAAAAATCCAAATGAAGAAATTGTCTCCGACAATTTCCTATATGTGACTCCTTTGTCGTCAGTTATAAAATTTTAGGTTAGGCAGAATTAAATGTCGTACACTTTCATCGTCGTGTATATGCAAGCATGGTAATTGCAAAATAATATCCAAAAAAAAATATATTTCCAATGGCAAACTAAATGGAATAACATTCGAATAATCCATTTGTAGAATTAAATAAAAATTATGTTCATCAGAATGGTGCGCAATATCAGGGTAGGATTGAATTTGGGATGACTGACATTTATATCAGCATCTAGATTATAGAAAAGAAAACAGGATTAATGGTTTGAAAAATGATCTCTTGCAAAAATAACTTGACATACGAACACATAAAACAAACTTACCCCAAATTCAGCAACATTAAGTTATATCAGCCGCCATTTTTTACTACGCTGACCGACCCGCTTCGATAGATGTAGGCAAAAGGAAAGAATTTGACATAAGCTTTGCTAATCATAAAAAATATTGCAACCTGACAAAAATCAATTTAGTGTGTTCGCACAAAAAAAAACTATAAATTCCCAATTATTAATTTTTCCCTATACATAATTTTCTATAACATGACATACCCGCAACCCCACATAAAAAAAATTTAATAGAAATTTTTTTTAAAAAAAAACTGAAAATTGCAAATTATGAAACCAACCCAGAGATCATAAATCAAACCGAAGGATATGAAAAGAAAAAAGGAAATCATTTGCATCATAAATCATCATCCTGAAACAGTTACACAATAGACATGGTAAAACAACGATATACTTATCTACCATTCAAAAAAATATAACCTGAAACATACAAAATCATGTTAACGGATTAAAAAATATTGACCTGTAAAACGAATACTGTTTGAAATATAAAATATTATTCCTTCAGAACATAACCTTCTAATATGTATCCCCAATTCCTAAATACAAATATCTCAAAAAATTTAACTTTAAAATATTTAAGTACAATTTGACATAACAGAGTTCCGCTTGTAAGAAAAGAAAACTCCTAACAAAAACAAAAAAAATGATCCCAATTAATGAAATAACATAACACCCAATTAAATGATAAAATAAAATTAAAACGACTCATTTAGAGTTACTTTATGATCTTTTATTACATCAATTTTTACAAGTATCACTTTATAACAAGTGAAACTTACACCCTAAATCCCAAAAATAATTGAAGGCTCACAAGAAGACTACAATTTTTAAATTTAAAACTTTTCCCCTAACAAATTTTTAATTATTAGTAGAAAATTTGACTAAAAATACTCTCATATATCGCTCATTTTCATTTTTTAGCTAAAACGACCGAAAAGGCTTTAGCATAAAGAATAATCTCTCAAGTCGCAAAGTACTTTCAAGCGAGATATAAAAAAAAAATGATCTCTTGGGAAATCAGATGTCCTCAAGCGAAATACAAAGACTTCTTGGCTCATCGGATGCCCTCAGGCGAGATACAAAATGCAAAATCCAATTATAAGCCGGAAAAATGCAGGGCTATCATGTGGAATGGAAAGTCTTAATATAAATATTATATAATTCCTAAAAAAAAAATATAACATTTAACACAAAAACTGGTTAAACATTATTTAATACTATTCCTAACATCAATTATAAAAAAATTAAAAACCCCAAATCTTCAAAATAAATTTTAAAACATTTAATAAATTATGACAAAATGTCAATTATCACATCTATGAGATTCCATAGAATGAAATTCAGTTCAAGACCAAACAACCACACCTTCATATCTTGTATATAAAAGAAAATAAATAAATAAATTATTAATTAGCAGTGACATCACATACAAGATCCCTTCTTAATTAAAACTATTTGAACAAATAAATTCTGGAACCTACATATTTTATGTTTTCACACAGATTACTACAAATTAATATTAAAATTATCCGTTTTTAAAAATTAATTTTAAACCCTTCTCATGTTTCCTGTGATTTGATGTCTATCACTCAATGATTAAAGAAATTTGTATTTCTTTTACCCACAAAACGATGTAACCCATCACAATAAAATCTCAAATTCAATATTAAAATTTAATCTATCAGAATCAAATTCTTAAAACTGATTTATACAAAAAAAATATACAATACCACAGAAATTTAAAAACAAATTCACAATTTGTTTCTACTATTTGATCTCCATTACCAGATTTTTAAATTGTTTTGTATTCAGATTATATTATATTATGGTCGCACCACCATAACACCATACATCTAACGATAACAACATAATGTGCGGTTTACATTGTCACCTAAAAACAAAATAACATCTGACGACAGATATCCAACAATATTTACAAAATAAAATTAATCATATATAAATTGTGAAGTAATGTAACTAACTGATGTCAGTAAAAAAAAATCATAATAAAATGTAAAATATTCATTTGTAAATCCCCAGTCTACATTATAAAAAAAAAATAATATTTGTACCTAAAATAATCTTGTATGTTATGTCGATACCAATACTAACAAATCACATCAAAATAAACATTCAAAAATAAAAAAATAAAATGTTTAAAACAAATCTATCTACAATAAATATTTCACCCCCACTCTGACAATCACCATTCATCATAATAAAAGATTCTAAAAATCTCTAAATAATAAAAAAAACTATTTACTTTTAATTAAATCTTTAAATTTGAATAAAGTGAAACAATTATCACTAAATACTAGTTGGATGATATTGAAATGCAAAATATTATGCTTAAAATGGTTTGAATCTAAAATAAATAATCAACGTTAACTTTGTTTGTGTTCATTATGCATTTCTCTCATTACTATACTGAATGTAAAATAAAAAAATTCCCTAATCAATATAAATAAGTAAACAAGAATAAAAATTAAATGAATCCATTATTAATGATTCATCAATACTTTACTCAAATAAAATAACATTAGAAATTGAGACAGTCCATCCACCTCAAAGTGAAATTCTGAAAAAAATAAATACTTAATTATATCATAACAAAAAACAACAAAACGATTAACAATTAACATCCAATCGTTAACCCTGCATAACAATGTCTTTACTATGGAATTTAATACTCTATTCTTATCCAAATTAGAAAAAATATAAACCAGAAATGAACTTCTATTTATTATTTTATTTTTTAAATAACTCAGAGACCTTTTATTGGAAAAACAATTCATATTCTTTGATAGAGGAAAATTATTTTCATAAAAATAATCCCCTATATTATATTCTTCCTCAATTCCAGCCTTTTCACAATCATTAGTATCATTTAAATATGACTCGAATGCATTATTTTGAACTTTCATGA
Organism: Molanna angustata; assembly: GCA_963576475.1. NCBI lineage: Eukaryota > Metazoa > Arthropoda > Insecta > Trichoptera > Molannidae > Molanna > Molanna angustata. The sequence goes on from OY754987.1 coordinate 24,071,980, forward strand.
AAGCATCTTTAAAATAAGAAACATGATTCATATAAATGTTTGTGGACGTAACCGTAACTTCATTAAATGAGGAGCAAACAGGATTATATTTATTATGGTATTCCATTTTTATTATGTATTCTTTTTTAGACAACGTAAAATATGGGATGTATCCAGTTGACATCTTAATTAAAGAATTCATCGCTGAGCGAATAGGGACAACATGGTTATACTCATCTCGTTGATTATCATGAACCAATGTGGTAAGTGCCGTAATGGATTTTTTATGTTGAACTTCAACAACGTTGGCCTGAGGTGAATAAAGATACGAACAATATAAATAAGGAGTGTCATTTTTCTTAATTAAGTCCACTGATTCATTCATTGTGTAATTAACTTCGCTATCAGAGATCGAATACGTCTGCTCAGTATTTATAGGATCGACTAAAGGATCATGGATATCTGAATTATTATTATCATTGAGCAAATTCGAATCACTAAATTCATTCATTTCCACCTTACGTACACACTGTGTAGTTTCGGACTCCGTATTTGACAAAATTATGGAAGTATTTTCCGTTATTTTCAAATTTTCATCATTCGTAATTATTGATAAGTCTATATCATCGTTACCATTAGACAACTGAGGTGGGGAATCATCCACTAAAATTTCTTTATCCTTATTATCAACATCAATATCAACATATGGTATACCATAGAATTTTTTCAAGCTTCTAATTGAATCATCGTCAACCACTGATTTTTTCAATTCTTCTATTATTTGTCTAATTGCCCCATTACATGCTTCTGCCTGTAATCTCAAATCCCTCCATGTGTTTGCTGATGGTAAACCACGCATTTTTAATTGTATTTTTAATTCCTCGATTGATTTAAAAGCATATTTTGGAATTAGATCCATAATTATTCGTTTTAAAAATAAAAAAATTGAACTAGATTAAAACTGATAATCAAACAATAAAATACTTCACAAATAATAAAAAAAATGTTGAACTTTTGACACTTCGGTTCTTATAAAAAAAAAACTGATTTCGGAATAATAATTTATGGTTTACATAAATGGACTACTAGAAAAGAATATAAATTAATATAAAAGTCAACGATTACCCAACTATTGTTCAATATTCTTTAGATATTATGATATCTCAAAGATGAAACCAAAACTTTATTTTGAATTTGACAAGATGATTTCTGCGTCAAACAAGTATATGAAAATTACGATTAACTTATAGTATGTTGTATTAAACGTTCAAAAACCATAAATAACATAAGACTGACCTTAAAACGATTCTGAATAACAATAATTTGATAATATTCATCCTATAATCATATTTAACGTTTATTATTAACGCATTATATTTACAATGTCAGAATGACAACTCGTATTTATGTCGGTAAGAAGATTTCTATAATATATAACAATTAATCGCTCGTGATATTCGAAATACAGAAAATATTGAATAGATAACTGAATCACATAAAAGTATGACCGTTTATTCACAGGTGGCGTTAATTCGTTTCTATAAAATTCATTGAACAAATAATTATTGATTCCCTTAAAAATAACAAATAATGACCTCTTTTTAAAAATAAAACACTATATTTAATGATAAACAAAATCACACCTCAATATGGAATATTAATCTTCCTAAGAAATAGCTGGAAAAACGCATAATAAACTCAAAACATATATAAAAAAAAACTGTAGTAGTGAAAAATTCAATATAATAAATAATACCTTTTTACCTCCACTTATTTGTATTAAATGTGAGATTTTCCCTTTAAAATCATCTGAATATTATGGTATTAATGTAAAAGCTTCCAGAAGTGAATCTCGAATAAAACAAAATCCAAAATCTGAAAATTGTAAAAAGAATTAATCACACCTGTTAAACAACGATGAAAATTTTCACACTTCCCCCTTTAACAAATAAATCCCCAAGAATACTAATTGAAAATTATTTAACAATTCCTTTCCACACTATAATGAAGTTAAAAAAATAAATCTTGATAAAACACCAAAACTAATTTGTTTATATTTAAGAAGAAAAGAAAAAAAATTAAAATGAATATGTTGAAATATTCTCTAAAAAAAATCACTAAGTTATTCTTCCAATTAATAATCAACTTTTCAAACAAGAACTTTCTTTTCAAAAAAATAATTAAAATTGAATTTGTAAATATGACTGTTCACTTCCAAAGTTGGAAAAGATCTGTCTCCCCACAGAATGCAATTACAATAATACAATAATTATAATTTCCCTAAAAAAAAAATACACTCAACAATAATTCTTGTCACTAGGCAATTGATAAAATTTTTTTTTTTTTTACTGAAACAATACATTCTGTACAACATTCTGCATATATAAAAAAAATTCAAATTATGTAGGTAATGAAAATTTCTTTTGACATTGAAAATTTGTCAAATATAAAAAAAAATCTTCAAATAAATGCTTCTGTATGCTGGAATAAAAAGAGACATAATAAAATTCAGATTCTTTCAACGATCAGTTATAAAATGATAAAAAAAACACAAAACAATCACTTAACTTTTGACGATGTGAGATATGCTCAAAGCCAAATTGTATTGAAGTTGTACATAACTGAGCATCAGATCTTTCCTGGTCATACTCCAAGTCATGTTGATCATCTTAGTGTCCTTTTCAGTTTTAAGGAAGGTTAAAAGGTGGGATTTATATGGAATATAGGAGTTCCTACCTAACGTAAACTTTCTATAGATTCTACCTATTAATCTCTCTCCTCCAAACACAGTACAACAAAATAAAGGTATAAAATTTAAAATCTGGGCGCCAGTCCTCACATAAATTCACGATCCATGAACGCCTAATAGTCCACGCCAAAGAATTTTTAAAAATTAAGCTCCTCGATGTGACTTTAATGAGAAGGGGCCCCACGTTGGGCGCCAATGAGAAGGTGTGTGATAGTGAAACAGATTTTGATATGCTTCAACACTTCCTTCCACCAACAGTCAGCGATAGAGGCAATGAGACTCATGAAAATTTTACTCTCAGGGTCATGTTTTTAATCGTGAACTTATATGAAGACAAAATGAATTCAAACAATTATATTAAATTAAATAAAAATATCAACTGAATATGAGAGATAATGATGTACTGCATTAGGAAGATAGAGAGACAACGCACTTTGAGATATTTACATTTTTATTGTAGAAGTAAATTATAATACATGACTCTAAAATATCAAACTTTGTTTGTATAGTACCAACTATTTCCTATAAGAGGAAAATGAAAATTGAATATAAAAGTGAAATTTTTAAATATTTGTTATAAAAATAATGTTAAAGATTGAAACTTATATATAACATGAATTTACATCAAAATCAGACCAAACAAAATCTCTTTCATATCATACTCAAAATCATGATTTCAATCTATATTAGGTTCAAACATAATGGATTCACATTCATATATTCAGACAATAAAATCATAAAGGTATAACTCATCATACAGCTATGGAGTAAACATTTTAAAACAATATCGACTCGCAGCATGAATAAGGAGATCCCCTCGATGACCAATATCTTCAAATGAATCCGGTTGTAGAAGATGTATTTAGATTTTAAAATTCTCGTGACTATTTGTATCTTGATCCCTCTATGTTACAATAAAATCCAAGTGAAGAAATTTGTTTGTGTCCAAGTAAAAATCCAAGTGAAGAAATTTGTTTGTGTCCAAGTAAAAATCCAAATGAAGAAATTGTCTCCGACAATTTCCTATATGTGACTCCTTTGTCGTCAGTTATAAAATTTTAGGTTAGGCAGAATTAAATGTCGTACACTTTCATCGTCGTGTATATGCAAGCATGGTAATTGCAAAATATTATCCAAAAAAAATAAATTTCCAATGGCAAACTAAATGGAATAACATTCGAATAATCCATTTGTAGAATTAAATAAAAATTATGTTCATCAGAATGGTGCGCAATATCAGGGTAGGATTGAATTTGGGATGACTGACATTTATATCAGCATCTAGATTATAGAAAAGAAAACAGGATTAATGGTTTGAAAAATGATCTCTTGCAAAAATAACTTGACATACGAACACATAAAACAAACTTACCCCAAATTCAGCAACATTAAGTTATATCAGCCGCCATTTTTTACTACGCTGACCGACCCGCTTCGATAGATGTAGGCAAAAGGAAAGAATTTGACATAAGCTTTGCTAATCATAAAAAAATATTGCCACCTGACAAAAATCAATTTAGTGTGTTCGCACAAAAAAAAACTATAAATTCCCAATTATTAATTTTTCCCTATACATAATTTTCTATAACATGACATACCCGCAACCCCACATAAAAAAAAATTTAATAGAAATTTTTTTTTAAAAAAAAAACTGAAAATTGCAAATTATGAAACCAACCCAGAGATCATAAATCAAACCGAAGGATATGAAAAGAAAAAAGGAAATCATTTGCATCATAAATCATCATCCTGAAACAGTTACACAATAGACATGGTAAAACAACGATATACTTATCTACCATTCAAAAAAATATAACCTGAAACATACAAAATCATGTTAACGGATTAAAAAATATTGACCTGTAAAACGAATACTGTTTGAAATATAAAATATTATTCCTTCAGAACATAACCTTCTAATATGTATCCCCAATTCCTAAATACAAATATCTCAAAAAATTTAACTTTAAAATATTTAAGTACAATTTGACATAACAGAGTTCCGCTTGTAAGAAAAGAAAACTCCTAACAAAAACAAAAAAAATGATCCCAATTAATGAAATAACATAACACCCAATTAAATGATAAAATAAAATTAAAACGACTCATTTAGAGTTACTTTATGATCTTTTATTACATCAATTTTTACAAGTATCACTTTATAACAAGTGAAACTTACACCCTAAATCCCAAAAATAATTGAAGGCTCACAAGAAGACTACAATTTTTAAATTTAAAACTTTTCCCCTAACAAATTTTTAATTATTAGTAGAAAATTTGACTAAAAATACTCTCATATATCGCTCATTTTCATTTTTTAGCTAAAACGACCGAAAAGGCTTTAGCATAAAGAATAATCTCTCAAGTCGCAAAGTACTTTCAAGCGAGATATAAAAAAAAAATGATCTCTTGGGAAATCAGATGTCCTCAAGCGAAATACAAAGACTTCTTGGCTCATCGGATGCCCTCAGGCGAGATACAAAATGCAAAATCCAATTATAAGCCGGAAAAATGCAGGGCTATCATGTGGAATGGAAAGTCTTAATATAAATATTATATAATTCCTAAAAAAAAAATATAACATTTAACACAAAAACTGGTTAAACATTATTTAATACTATTCCTAACATCAATTATAAAAAAATTAAAAACCCCAAATCTTCAAAATAAATTTTAAAACATTTAATAAATTATGACAAAATGTCAATTATCACATCTATGAGATTCCATAGAATGAAATTCAGTTCAAGACCAAACAACCACACCTTCATATCTTGTATATAAAAGAAAATAAATAAATAAATTATTAATTAGCAGTGACATCACATACAAGATCCCTTCTTAATTAAAACTATTTGAACAAATAAATTCTGGAACCTACATATTTTATGTTTTCACACAGATTACTACAAATTAATATTAAAATTATCCGTTTTTAAAAATTAATTTTAAACCCTTCTCATGTTTCCTGTGATTTGATGTCTATCACTCAATGATTAAAGAAATTTGTATTTCTTTTACCCACAAAACGATGTAACCCATCACAATAAAATCTCAAATTCAATATTAAAATTTAATCTATCAGAATCAAATTCTTAAAACTGATTTATACAAAAAAAATATACAATACCACAGAAATTTAAAAACAAATTCACAATTTGTTTCTACTATTTGATCTCCATTACCAGATTTTTAAATTGTTTTGTATTCAGATTATATTATATTATGGTCGCACCACCATAACACCATACATCTAACGATAACAACATAATGTGCGGTTTACATTGTCACCTAAAAACAAAATAACATCTGACGACAGATATCCAACAATATTTACAAAATAAAATTAATCATATATAAATTGTGAAGTAATGTAACTAACTGATGTCAGTAAAAAAAAATCATAATAAAATGTAAAATATTCATTTGTAAATCCCCAGTCTACATTATAAAAAAAAAATAATATTTGTACCTAAAATAATCTTGTATGTTATGTCGATACCAATACTAACAAATCACATCAAAATAAACATTCAAAAATAAAAAAATAAAATGTTTAAAACAAATCTATCTACAATAAATATTTCACCCCCACTCTGACAATCACCATTCATCATAATAAAAGATTCTAAAAATCTCTAAATAATAAAAAAAACTATTTACTTTTAATTAAATCTTTAAATTTGAATAAAGTGAAACAATTATCACTAAATACTAGTTGGATGATATTGAAATGCAAAATATTATGCTTAAAATGGTTTGAATCTAAAATAAATAATCAACGTTAACTTTGTTTGTGTTCATTATGCATTTCTCTCATTACTATACTGAATGTAAAATAAAAAAATTCCCTAATCAATATAAATAAGTAAACAAGAATAAAAATTAAATGAATCCATTATTAATGATTCATCAATACTTTACTCAAATAAAATAACATTAGAAATTGAGACAGTCCATCCACCTCAAAGTGAAATTCTGAAAAAAATAAATACTTAATTATATCATAACAAAAAACAACAAAACGATTAACAATTAACATCCAATCGTTAACCCTGCATAACAATGTCTTTACTATGGAATTTAATACTCTATTCTTATCCAAATTAGAAAAAATATAAACCAGAAATGAACTTCTATTTATTATTTTATTTTTTAAATAACTCAGAGACCTTTTATTGGAAAAACAATTCATATTCTTTGATAGAGGAAAATTATTTTCATAAAAATAATCCCCTATATTATATTCTTCCTCAATTCCAGCCTTTTCACAATCATTAGTATCATTTAAATATGACTCGAATGCATTATTTTGAACTTTCATGAAAGCATCTTTAAAATAAGAAACATGATTCATATAAATGTTTGTGGACGTAACCGTAACTTCATTAAATGAGGAGCAAACAGGATTATATTTATTATGGTATTCCATTTTTATTATGTATTCTTTTTTAGACAACGTAAAATATGGGATGTATCCAGTTGACATCTTAATTAAAGAATTCATCGCTGAGCGAATAGGGACAACATGGTTATACTCATCTCGTTGATTATCATGAACCAATGTGGTAAGTGCCGTAATGGATTTTTTATGTTGAACTTCAACAACGTTGGCCTGAGGTGAATAAAGATACGAACAATATAAATAAGGAGTGTCATTTTTCTTAATTAAGTCCACTGATTCATTCATTGTGTAATTAACTTCGCTATCAGAGATCGAATACGTCTGCTCAGTATTTATAGGATCGACTAAAGGATCATGGATATCTGAATTATTATTATCATTGAGCAAATTCGAATCACTAAATTCATTCATTTCCACCTTACGTACACACTGTGTAGTTTCGGACTCCGTATTTGACAAAATTATGGAAGTATTTTCCGTTATTTTCAAATTTTCATCATTCGTAATTATTGATAAGTCTATATCATCGTTACCATTAGACAACTGAGGTGGGGAATCATCCACTAAAATTTCTTTATCCTTATTATCAACATCAATATCAACATATGGTATACCATAGAATTTTTTCAAGCTTCTAATTGAATCATCGTCAACCACTGATTTTTTCAATTCTTCTATTATTTGTCTAATTGCCCCATTACATGCTTCTGCCTGTAATCTCAAATCCCTCCATGTGTTTGCTGATGGTAAACCACGCATTTTTAATTGTATTTTTAATTCCTCGATTGATTTAAAAGCATATTTTGGAATTAGATCCATAATTATTCGTTTTAAAAATAAAAAAATTGAACTAGATTAAAACTGATAATCAAACAATAAAATACTTCACAAATAATAAAAAAAATGTTGAACTTTTGACACTTCGGTTCTTATAAAAAAAAAACTGATTTCGGAATAATAATTTATGGTTTACATAAATGGACTACTAGAAAAGAATATAAATTAATATAAAAGTCAACGATTACCCAACTATTGTTCAATATTCTTTAGATATTATGATATCTCAAAGATGAAACCAAAACTTTATTTTGAATTTGACAAGATGATTTCTGCGTCAAACAAGTATATGAAAATTACGATTAACTTATAGTATGTTGTATTAAACGTTCAAAAACCATAAATAACATAAGACTGACCTTAAAACGATTCTGAATAACAATAATTTGATAATATTCATCCTATAATCATATTTAACGTTTATTATTAACGCATTATATTTACAATGTCAGAATGACAACTCGTATTTATGTCGGTAAGAAGATTTCTATAATATATAACAATTAATCGCTCGTGATATTCGAAATACAGAAAATATTGAATAGATAACTGAATCACATAAAAGTATGACCGTTTATTCACAGGTGGCGTTAATTCGTTTCTATAAAATTCATTGAACAAATAATTATTGATTCCCTTAAAAATAACAAATAATGACCTCTTTTTAAAAATAAAACACTATATTTAATGATAAACAAAATCACACCTCAATATGGAATATTAATCTTCCTAAGAAATAGCTGGAAAAACGCATAATAAACTCAAAACATATATAAAAAAAAACTGTAGTAGTGAAAAATTCAATATAATAAATAATACCTTTTTACCTCCACTTATTTGTATTAAATGTGAGATTTTCCCTTTAAAATCATCTGAATATTATGGTATTAATGTAAAAGCTTCCAGAAGTGAATCTCGAATAAAACAAAATCCAAAATCTGAAAATTGTAAAAAGAATTAATCACACCTGTTAAACAACGATGAAAATTTTCACACTTCCCCCTTTAACAAATAAATCCCCAAGAATACTAATTGAAAATTATTTAACAATTCCTTTCCACACTATAATGAAGTTAAAAAAATAAATCTTGATAAAACACCAAAACTAATTTGTTTATATTTAAGAAGAAAAGAAAAAAAATTAAAATGAATATGTTGAAATATTCTCTAAAAAAAATCACTAAGTTATTCTTCCAATTAATAATCAACTTTTCAAACAAGAACTTTCTTTTCAAAAAAATAATTAAAATTGAATTTGTAAATATGACTGTTCACTTCCAAAGTTGGAAAAGATCTGTCTCCCCACAGAATGCAATTACAATAATACAATAATTATAATTTCCCTAAAAAAAAAATACACTCAACAATAATTCTTGTCACTAGGCAATTGATAAAATTTTTTTTTTTTTTACTGAAACAATACATTCTGTACAACATTCTGCATATATAAAAAAAATTCAAATTATGTAGGTAATGAAAATTTCTTTTGACATTGAAAATTTGTCAAATATAAAAAAAAATCTTCAAATAAATGCTTCTGTATGCTGGAATAAAAAGAGACATAATAAAATTCAGATTCTTTCAACGATCAGTTATAAAATGATAAAAAAAACACAAAACAATCACTTAACTTTTGACGATGTGAGATATGCTCAAAGCCAAATTGTATTGAAGTTGTACATAACTGAGCATCAGATCTTTCCTGGTCATACTCCAAGTCATGTTGATCATCTTAGTGTCCTTTTCAGTTTTAAGGAAGGTTAAAAGGTGGGATTTATATGGAATATAGGAGTTCCTACCTAACGTAAACTTTCTATAGATTCTACCTATTAATCTCTCTCCTCCAAACACAGTACAACAAAATAAAGGTATAAAATTTAAAATCTGGGCGCCAGTCCTCACATAAATTCACGATCCATGAACGCCTAATAGTCCACGCCAAAGAATTTTTAAAAATTAAGCTCCTCGATGTGACTTTAATGAGAAGGGGCCCCACGTTGGGCGCCAATGAGAAGGTGTGTGATAGTGAAACAGATTTTGATATGCTTCAACACTTCCTTCCACCAACAGTCAGCGATAGAGGCAATGAGACTCATGAAAATTTTACTCTCAGGGTCATGTTTTTAATCGTGAACTTATATGAAGACAAAATGAATTCAAACAATTATATTAAATTAAATAAAAATATCAACTGAATATGAGAGATAATGATGTACTGCATTAGGAAGATAGAGAGACAACGCACTTTGAGATATTTACATTTTTATTGTAGAAGTAAATTATAATACATGACTCTAAAATATCAAACTTTGTTTGTATAGTACCAACTATTTCCTATAAGAGGAAAATGAAAATTGAATATAAAAGTGAAATTTTTAAATATTTGTTATAAAAATAATGTTAAAGATTGAAACTTATATATAACATGAATTTACATCAAAATCAGACCAAACAAAATCTCTTTCATATCATACTCAAAATCATGATTTCAATCTATATTAGGTTCAAACATAATGGATTCACATTCATATATTCAGACAATAAAATCATAAAGGTATAACTCATCATACAGCTATGGAGTAAACATTTTAAAACAATATCGACTCGCAGCATGAATAAGGAGATCCCCTCGATGACCAATATCTTCAAATGAATCCGGTTGTAGAAGATGTATTTAGATTTTAAAATTCTCGTGACTATTTGTATCTTGATCCCTCTATGTTACAATAAAATCCAAGTGAAGAAATTTGTTTGTGTCCAAGTAAAAATCCAAGTGAAGAAATTTGTTTGTGTCCAAGTAAAAATCCAAATGAAGAAATTGTCTCCGACAATTTCCTATATGTGACTCCTTTGTCGTCAGTTATAAAATTTTAGGTTAGGCAGAATTAAATGTCGTACACTTTCATCGTCGTGTATATGCAAGCATGGTAATTGCAAAATATTATCCAAAAAAAATAAATTTCCAATGGCAAACTAAATGGAATAACATTCGAATAATCCATTTGTAGAATTAAATAAAAATTATGTTCATCAGAATGGTGCGCAATATCAGGGTAGGATTGAATTTGGGATGACTGACATTTATATCAGCATCTAGATTATAGAAAAGAAAACAGGATTAATGGTTTGAAAAATGATCTCTTGCAAAAATAACTTGACATACGAACACATAAAACAAACTTACCCCAAATTCAGCAACATTAAGTTATATCAGCCGCCATTTTTTACTACGCTGACCGACCCGCTTCGATAGATGTAGGCAAAAGGAAAGAATTTGACATAAGCTTTGCTAATCATAAAAAAATATTGCCACCTGACAAAAATCAATTTAGTGTGTTCGCACAAAAAAAAACTATAAATTCCCAATTATTAATTTTTCCCTATACATAATTTTCTATAACATGACAATATATATATATATATATATATATATATATATATATATATATATATATATATATATATATATATATATATATATATATATATATATATATATATATATATATATATATATATATATATATATATATATATATATATATATATATATATATATATATATATATATATATATATATATATATATATATATATATATATATATATATATATATAAATATATATATATATATATATACAATATTTTCGTATTTCATTCAGTTTTCGTGAAAGTATGCATTCTATATAACATGATTTATATATAGGTAAACAAGAATAGCACATCAAACCATAAAGCAGAAAATAAAACAAAACAATGATTTATATATAAGTAAACAAAAATATATCAATCAATAGGGCGAGAGAAAAAAATATATATATAAACAAAATAAAACAAAACAACATCAGATATAGTGTGACCTGTTTTGCACCCACACACCAACACCCAAACACCTACACGCACACGATTACATGAAAATTCTTCGAAACACAATTGTTCGAATGCGCAATTGTACGAATAACATTATTTCGAAAATCAGTTATCAGAATGACAATTGTCCGAAAGCAAATTATTCGAACTAACATTTGTTGGAAAACCAATTAACCGAATTTAATATATTTTTGTGTCATTATGTTGCCTCCTTTGACATATTTGTTGCCAGTAAAATATATTCGATGAAGACTATTATTACTTGTTGTATTATTGTTGGGTACGTATGTTTGCACATTTTTAATAACTGATGTTTGACAGCGCGGGATAGCCTAGTTTGTACACCAGTTTATGTTTATCTAGTATTCACACCAATTTAGTTATTTTATTTTAATATTATAGTTACTTTTTTTTAATATATAATGCAACTGGCTCACGCCAGTAGCAATTATAACTACAAGCAAACCTAACCAACCTATTTTTACCAAAGTTTTGTAGGTTTAGGTTTAAAAAATAGGTGTACATCCTAGGATATCTGACAGCCCGGTGCTTCGCCATGTTGTTTATTCCATAGATTTTTATTATGCATAATATTCTATGTAGATGTAGTACTCCGTGCAAAAAGTGAGTCATTTGTTTTCGATTCATACAAAATTTGACATCTAGTATATTACGACATCTACGACATCTAGTATATTATAATAAAAATCTATGGTTTATTCCTCTCACAATACTACCAACATGACGTCATAAAAATTCGAACAATTGTAAATTCTGATAATTGTGTGTTCGGAAAATTGTTTTTCGAAAAAATGTGATTCGAATAATTGCCATTCGTAAAATTGATTTTCCAAAAAATGAGCATTCGAATAACTGTTTTTCGAATAATTTTCCTGTCACCCACGCACACACCCTCTCACACACACACACCCTCTCTCACACACACACACACACACACACACACACACACACACACACACACACACACACTCACACCCTCACACACACACCCTCACACACACACCCTCACACACACACACACACACACACACACACACACACACACACACACGCACACACACCACACACACACACTCATATACACACGCGCTCACACACACACACACACACAGGCACACACACCACACACACACACTCATATACACACGCGCTCACACACATACATACATACCCTGTTCATCTTTGCACTAGGCAAGGACATAGGTAAGTACCTTTTCAGTATCTTTTCTTCCCATTTTTAATAGCCAATCTGTCAACAATCCCTTAAGTGCAGGATTACCAATAAACTGCCTCAGGTTAAAGTTTTTATCATGAACCGAGTTTAACAGCCTGGGTGCCAAAAACGAGAAGTGCCTATGTGCAAACTCTGTTCTGGTCCTGGGCACCTTATAATGCTTTTCGTTACGACATCTCGTTGAAAGTTGATTAGACAATGGTATCAGCAGATGTTGATGCTTGGTGTAATGAAGTAAAATTGTTTTTGTGTATATTTGTCTAACGTCAAGTACACCAAATTCGCGAAACAGTTGGTCGGATGGATGTCTATATGGTTTTTTATTTATGACCCTTACAACGGCTTTTTGGCTTTTAATAAGCGGATCTAGGGCAGCTAAGGTGGCTCCCCCCAACCCAATATTCCATATATTAGTATACTTTGTACAAGAGCAAAATAAATAGATTTTAATGTTTTTAGAGATAGCATGTTTCTTATTTCTTTGAATATAAATACAGGTTTCCTTATTTTATCAGATGTGTTTTGCATGTGTTGTTTCCAGTCAAGTCTTTCATCTACAATTATTCCAAGGTATTTAGTGTCTTTGACTTTTTTAAAGCTCGTCAATAATTGTAAACTGCTAGCCCTAGAACAGGATTTCCTAGTTGGGCAGCAGTAATCTACTTATTGTTGTCATTATAAATATGGTGTGATAAATAAAATAAATAAATAACTCTACTGTGCCAATTATGAAGACCTCATTTGGACAAAGACAGTTTAAGTTTATTGCCCCACGTATATTTAATAAACTTGACAATAACATAAAGAAAACACTACATCACAATTCCTTTAAAATTCTTACAAAAAATGGTTAATTGCTTCGGGCAGGCTCTATGCTGAGGAAGTTGTCCGCCCTTAACATCTGACTTGTGAACTTTTATTTCCCATATTTCATTTCTTTTTTTTAAATATATTTCTTATCAAATGAAATTTTCATTTCTTAACCTTTCCACACTTATAAATTGACATAATATACTAGTTTTTTTTTTTGTTTTTTTCTTTCTAGCTATAATGTTTATCTTTTTATCTGTTTGTGCTTAGTTACATCTTCTATAGTATTGCTTTCATTTTTGTTTTCTTTTTTTAATATCCTTCATTATTTTTCTCTATTGTGATCTTAGTTTCTATTGTATCTTTTCATTTTTTATATAGATTCTTTTTATTTTCATTCTCTTATAAATTTTGAATGCCGGATGTGACCACTTGTAATTGGCTGACCAGTTATGTAATAGCTTGCCCTTATTTTATGGAACTATGATGTATAATAACTTGTTAGCTGTAAGTGGTCCTTTATAACAAATAAATCGATAAATAAATAAATTATATTTAACCTTTACTTCTTAACCTTTTGTATACTTTTTTTTTAAACTAAGTAGGTACTTGAATGTAACATTTAACCTCTGTGTACCTTATATTTTATGTAGGTATCGTCTATGTGTAAATAATTTGTACACTGTATTGTATAAAAGCAACAGCCCCAGAACATGTTTAGTCTACTGGGGTGTTACTTACTTAATCTAAATATGTACAAATGTTTGTGTATTAAAAAAAATAAAGAAATACCTCAAAATTGTATTTAAAACAATCATCATAAATATAATCTTTCCTATAGGTAGTGGCAGAGCGGTTAGCGTGCTGGGTTAGTAATCCAGTGGTCGCGAGTTCGAATCCTGCCACGACCGATTTCGTTCAACTATAGTACAAGCATTTATACTTTGTTTATGGAATTTATGAGGATATATGCGTACTTGTTAAATAAAATAAGAAAAAGATCTTCACAACAGGTAAATTAACATCTCACATAGTTGGGCAATGAGGTTTTGAATTCTGAATATTGTATGACGTGCTCCTTTTAATAGATTTTGCACACCCGCACACCTGTCGCTGGCTACCTTACACCGTGGCATATTCCGTGATGGTATAAATGAATTTTAATTTTTTACTCTTCACTAACCCAAGGGGATATAGTGGGGAGTTATGATTTCGCAATTTTTAAGGCTATTTATTTTCTGCAGATTATCAACTAGTATCATGCTGAGATTGTATTCTGAAAGATTCATCACAATGTATCTGTGTGTGTGTGCTATGTGCTATGTGCAGTGTGCTATGTACGGCGTGTTCATTTTTACTTTATCGATTATAGACTAAAGTACTCATTCGATTATATTCAAATTTTGCAAATTTGTATATCTTACACTCACTTAGACCCCATTAGATTTCGAAGAATATCTGAATAGTGCTTCTCAAATTTTTTAACTGTCAAATATTTCAAAGTGACCCCAAGCTCAGGAAAATTAAAATTTGATATTTTTATTTTCAAATAGGTAAAATGGCTCATCACTTTCATAAAATGGCATTAAAGAAATATCAACTTTTCGTAATAAAATATTTAAATAAAAAAATAATTAAACAAACTCATTTCATAAAATTGCTGAAAATTTTCCATACAATATTTGAATACTTTATAGAATGACTTGTTAGTGAGGAGTTTTGCGTTGGCCACAACCCACTCGTTTTATATATAAAAAGGAGCACGGGGACGTGCACAAGAGAAAGTACGGACAACGTCGTACGGGCCTGCTAGATTATAACTATTTATTTAATAAATTTTACCGTTGCGGGCGGATCCAGCTAGTTCATAGTAGCGAACATTTTATCAATTGAAATGTCATCAAAACTGTATTGTATCCAATTATCAAACACGTCGGCTTATCAAGACACGATAAAACACCGTGGTTATAATTTAATTTGTTAAGTTGAATTTAGTTTTTTAAAGGGGTGACCCATATTCCACTTCGGGGAAAATAAATTATTTGTGGAGCCATTCTGCTCTTGACTCTAATTATGCAAATTGCTAATGAAATTATTTCAGCTCTCCGCTACTTAAAATATCAAGGCGACATCTGCGACGGGCGCCCCGTGGCCCTTGCTCTCCGGGCGACATCTACCGACGCACGCCCGCGCCAAACTCAATAAAAATGTTTTAAAAGAAATTGAATTAGCGGCGGCGGAGACCTCGCCGCGGCGGTTATGATGATGATGATAATTATCATTTATTTTAATAGTCAATAAGGGGAAAGCGACGACATCTGTTGACGAAATCACGAAATTAAATAACAAAATGAAAGCTGTTTCAAAAGACGAGTTAATTGTGGTCAACACTCACTCTTCGCTATATATAGTTACTAGTAAAACCCGACAGACGTTGTCCTGCCTGTTTAATTATTTACCTCCATATGATATTACTATACTATAAAAATGGTTGTTCGGTATGTTTCCTTTTTATCACTTAACATTCTTATCTAGATTCGCTAATTATAATTCCGTATTTTTTCACTTCCAACCCTACAGTCCCTATTCATTCATTCATTTAAATTTTTTTTAATTATTCAAACAGATATAGGTACTTGAACCTTTAGCATTATTCCAGTTTTATATAATATACCATTTTATGTATGGGTACAAAGGATTTTTGCCGAACAAACCCACTTAGTATCTATTCAATACCAACTTTTTTTTTCCAATTATTTATGTGAGATATCGAATAAATAAATAAATTAATTATAATGCATAAACCTTCTCCTGGATAAGCTAAACAAATTCCCAAAGTTTCATCGCAATCGGATGGTTGGTTTGGGAGTTCGTCGGACACATACCAATATACGTAAATCCATTTTTATACATATATATATAAATAAAGTTTTATTTTATTTATTTACCTTTTATCATTTTATCACACCATATTTATAATGGCAACAATAAGTAGATAACTGCTGTCCAACTAGGAAATCCTGTTCTAGGGCTAGCAGTTTACAATTTTTATTGACAATTATATGCAAATATAAACCAGGTTGAATGTTCCCGTTCCACACTAAATATGTACACAATCTCAACTTTCTGCAATCACAATCATTACGTCAACAAACATATTATGGGCTCACACAAAATAGATCAACCAGGTCCCAATGTCCGCCATAATACCTGTCCTGTCATAAATCCAATCTCTGACGCGATTTTTATTTCATAGCCATAGAAAGAGACTAGTTAACTATGTTGGTGTAGTTATTAATATGAATCAAATAAAATATTTTAATATGTTACTCAAAGAGCATCGCAAACACAATACGGCATATCAATATGAACTGACGACAACTGCGGTTATAAAACAAATCCGCTTAGGGAAGCAATCCCATCTCTTATGCGGATAAGTATAATTACCCTAAGCTGTAATTTATTATTGATATGTCAGTTAATTAGTAAATTAGTTACCATCCCTAATGAGAATTAGTTTTATTACCCTCAAGTCATAATTTAATATCGATATGTCAGTTCATTAGTCGACTCCTATGGAAAAGATACATACATTTTATTAATTCTCCTATGAGACATTTAATTTATGTAGAAATAATTCATGTTTGAGACAGTCAATTCATATAGAAATAATTCATGTTTAAGACAGTCAATTTACATAGAAATAATTCATTCAGTCAATTTAAATAGAAATAATTCATGTTTGAGACTGTCAATTTATGTATATATAAATGATTCATTTTTGAGACAGTCAATTTATGTAGAAATAATTCATGTTTGAGAGTCAATTTATATAGAAATAATTCATGTTCGAGACAGTCCATTTATATAGAAATAATTCATGTTTGAGACAGTCAATTTATGTAGAAATAATTCATGTTTGAGAGTCAATTTATATAGGAATAATTCATGTTTGAGACAGTCAATTGATATAGAAATAATTCATGTTTGAGACAGTCAATTTATGTAGAAATAATTCACGTTTGAGAGTCAATTTATATAGAAATAATTCATGTTTGAGACAGTCAATTTATATAGAAATAATTCATGTTTGAGACAGTCAATTTATATAGAAATAATTCATTTTTGACACGGTTAATTTACATACAAATAATTCATGTATGATACAGTTAATTTATATAGAAATATTACATGTTTGAGACAAAAAAATACTAAGGAATAATTTGTGTTTTACACAGATTCATAAATAATTCCTGTTTGAGATAAAAACTATTCCTGTTTGATATACAAACAATTTCTGTTTGATACAGACAGTTTTATAGGAATAATTCCTGCTAAGACAAATATTTCAAAATCAAAAGAAATACAAAAAAAATACATTTCTAATCAAGAAAAAATAAAAATATTATCAAAACCATAACACATAAAAATGAAAAAAAAACACGAACTGAAAATGAATTTAATATTAAAGAGAGTGGTTCAAAGTGTCTTAAATTTTTGTATTCTTCGTAATTTTTTTCTGTTCTGATATTCCTTGGTAGGTTATTGAATAATTTTATGCCTTTATAATGATGCTGTGCTGTAGTTGTTCGAAATATCAGTGTAACGCCGGTTATTAACTATTATTAACTAGACAGGCCAATTAGGACGAACAATGCCAAATCTATTTCAGGTGTCTTAATTTGATTATCAATGTAGTTTTGAGTTTGAAGAGCAAAGAGTTGGCAAATTTCAAGGGTGGTGTGTTTGATTGTTCGGCAGCTAATTGAATCGACGTTTTGGAGGAACTTGACTCGCTAATTGACAGCTACAATTATTCTGCTGACACCTCTACGTTACAAATTTAATTGTGAGTCGTGTCTGTTGATTGAAATTATATATGTAGCTTCATTTTTTTAATTTTATTTGTTGTATTTGTGTATAAATATGTATGTATAAACATCTTAATATCCTATTGCATCGATTTTTTTT
Source organism: Molanna angustata (assembly GCA_963576475.1). Lineage (NCBI taxonomy): Eukaryota > Metazoa > Arthropoda > Insecta > Trichoptera > Molannidae > Molanna > Molanna angustata. Next base: position 24,090,857 of record OY754987.1, read on the forward strand.
TATAAGTTTTACTTCTGAAAGAGATTGGCTTATAGCAATTCATGCACTTGATTGTACGAAAAATACATATTTTTAATTATAAATAAATAGACTTACCTACCTTACATTCTTTCTTTGATCGCCTTACATGTTCCATCGCGATCCACCCGCTCAACAAACACATTTCATACAAAAATATTAAATCGTCATACGTGAAACACTCTGTTGAAAACAAAATCATCACTGTTAACAATAAGAATCTCGAAATAGTGGATGAATACATATATCTTGGACACAAGATAAAACTGGGCAAAGAAAACCAAACAGCGGAACTGCCAATAAGAATAGGAATGAGTTGGGCAGCTTTTAACAAACTTAGACACATTCTAGAAGATAAAGAGATTCCGATCTGTCTGAAAAGAAAAACATATGAATCATGTGTACTGCCAGTGACTACATATGCATTGGAGACCATGGCCCTTACAAAAAGAAATGTAGAAAAGCTCAAATGCACACAGCGATCCATGGAAAGATCCATGCTTGGTATAAGCCTAAGAGACAGAATAAGAAATGAGGAAATTAGGAAAAGAACCAGAGTAGCGGAAGTCATGGATCGCGTAGCAACATTGAAATGGCAATGGGCGGGCCATATTGCTAGACAGAAACCCGCAAGATGGACCCCTAAAATATTGAGATGGAGACCTTGGGAAAGTAAGAGAGGCGTCGGAAGACCTCAAAAAAGATGGTCTGACGACATAGCCGCTGTGGGGGGTAGAAATTGGCTGCAAGCAGCAACCGATAGAAGGAAGTGGAAGAATATGGAAGAGGCCTATATCCAGCAGTGGAAGACAGAGGGCTGAAGAAGAAGAAGAAGAAGAAAACACTCTGTCTTATGCCTCCTCTACACATCGACAAATACGTCGGCAGATGCATCAGTAGACATATCCGCGGATAAATTACGATTCATCCACACATCAGCGAGTTAATCAGTCTGTGTTCAACTTCGAAAGACGCATGTCGTGCCGCAAACAAATGGATGTGGATACAGTAGCGGCCGCTGCTATTATTTTTTTTGCAGGCATTTATAATTACTACTTAAGTGTGAACCGCAACAGAGTTATTAAGAAAAAATAGTACAAAAGAAGGTGATGGATGGTGACTATACACAGAAACAGAACAAAGTGAAAATATATTCGGAATAAATATTTTGACAATATTAACTAGGTACTAGCGTCTACTGCAGATATTTACTTTTCATCATGACATATATAATTATTTCTTAAAATCTTTCGGTTAGGATAGGATAGTTTGTAATAATAATAGCGACGCAGTCGCTCATTAATTAAATGTTTCTTTAGTGTTCATAAGTCATAACAGCAACCATTTCGACGAGAAAACTTAGCACGCACGCGTGCACTCTCACTGAATTTCCGTCCGATAGGTACTGATTCATTCGCAGATGTGTGGACAGTCGCCTTGCGTACGCGCTGCCGCTCTTTGATCCGTGTCGAAAAAACCGACACCAAACGTATATGTGGCAGATGTATCGGCCGACGTCAAATACCTACCACAAACAAGCAAAACCCCCCCTCTACACATAGACAGATGCGTCCGCGGTTACAATCTGCGGACGCATCTGTCTATGTGTAGAGGAGGCATTAAACAGGACACTCTCTACATATAATAAAACATTTAATAATACTGACGTATTTCACAGATCCTCAGCTCAGGCAATGATATTGTAACTGAATATTAACTTCACCGTAATACAGATATATATTTTTTTCTCTTTAATATATTTTCTATATATTATTATGATGAAATTCATTACGTATGTCTTGAAAGGTTGTGCATCTTGATTTGTCTCTTGATTTTTATACCTATTTTACTAACTCAATTTGTTATGATTTGTTCTCTGAATAATTATTAAATTTATTTCTTCTCGCTTATTTTATTATAAATTGATTTATTGTTATTGTTACTTCCTCTATCAACATAGTTTAGTTTATTTTAGTTGTTAATACTTTTTGTACCAAGCATTACATTTGTAATATTTCATGTGTAAATTCATAATTGGAATGTATTTATATTTTAAAGATTATGTGAACAATGTTATGTAATACATTCTGTGAATTTACCAACAAATAAAAATAAAAATAAATATGTTGTAGTGTACATAAAACAAAATTTTCTTTTCAGAAGTGATGAGAAGTCTTGTAAGTCCTACGGTCTCGTTCTGAAAGAACAAGATTTTTGTAAAGAATAAATTAGAATCTAGCGGTCTAGATTGCATCAAGCTATAATTTAATATTTTTGTTTTATTTTATTTTATTTAAACCTAACAAACATACAGTCATACAAACAGATATTACAACAAATTCAATTATAACAATATATCATAGACCAATTTTGTTTGCGGATATTACATTATCTTTTTAAGCTGCACAGTGTAAAACAATTGTTACCTTTTTTGAATTATTAATTAGCTATAAACCACTTGTTTTTTGAGTCACTTCGCGACATGTTTCGGAAGCGCTGTCCTTCCATCGACCGGCGTGTCAAGACTCCGAAACAT
>OY754987.1:24098410-24128717 GCA_963576475.1 Molanna angustata
GGTAGTAAAGTAATCGGTCTATATGATTTTGGGTCAGAAGGATCCAGGTCACTACGCTTGGGAATAACAGTCATTAAACCTGTTTTCCAACAATCCGGAAAGTAGCCTTCTCGCAAGCAATTGTTGTACAATAAGATAATCTCGTGGCGAGCTATGTGCCAGCACCTTTGTACGAGAGCTGCGTCAATGCGGTCAATGCCAGGAGATTTATTTTGCTGAAGATTCTTGATGATAAAATCAAGCTCATCGAAATTGGCGAAGGTCGATATGGGAGTTTGCGGGATATCGGATTGGTTATTGCGTATTTGTGAATGAAGAGGAGTATCAGATGAGATGTCATCAGAAGAAATAAGTATGTCAAGTAGCGTGATAGTCGTCGAGTCAGAGTCTATTGTGATAATTCCAGTTCGTGGATCACGGATACACGAGACTGACGCATTTGGATATTTTTTCATTGATGCATATCTAAACACAGCACCCCAAGGATCTGTCGTTGAAACCTCAGATACCAAGCGGCGCCATGCTTCAGACTTGGCACGAGAAATCTCGCGTTTGTAGATATTATTTGAGCGTCTATACTCACATTGAAGCATGGTTATTAAGTCATTTGAACTTCCTCGATGCGCGGTGAGCTCGAGTCGAAGTTCGTTTAAAGATGTCTAAGCCAGGATGCCACCATTCATTAGGAGACATATGACTAGAAGAAGTTCTGCCGATCGCCTTCTCGGCACAATAAATTATACTCTGCGTAAAAGATGAGGCCATGTCCGCGGTAGTACAAGGTCTACAAGATAAACGATCCAATGAGCATTCAAAGTAACGGTCAAAGTCTAACCAACGCCACCTGTCACACCTTGTCCGGAATCTTCTAAGCAAAGGTTTCGCTAAAGGAATTGTGGGTACATTGGAAATAATCTGAAACGTGATAAGGTTATGGTCACTGCACGAGGCATCCTCGTCTACAGTCCAATTCCCTACTCTATGGTTAATCTGAGGTGTAGCTAAAGTGACATCTATATGACTTGTACCCATGTGGTTAGAGAAGGTAGGTGGACTGAAAGGATTGTTCAACACACTCAAATTGTGGCGAAAGATAAAATCTTCGCAGCTTACACCTCTGGTGAATTTTCTGGACCCGGAAGTGGTAGTGTTACACCATAGAATAGATTCTGCATTAAAATCACCTCCAATAATTAATGATGCGTTGCCGAGTTGGCTCAATATAACATCCAGTTGATCCAGAAAACGAAATTCGGATTCACTAAACTGAAAATATATGGAAATAATATAAAACGAATCACTTGGAGAAGAAATCTGGACTACAACCAAATGACTAGAAGATAAGTGATCTAGGCAGATAAAGTTGATGTTGGGATTGTAAATAGCTATACAGCTCATCGGAGGGTTCGTTGAGGTACAGCTCGAAGCCATAGCAACTCGAACGCTTGGACCAAACGATGGCACAATTCCATCTCGAGAGTATGGCTCTTGGATAAGACAAACATCAATGTTCATGCGATGAGCAGACTGACTGAGTTCGGCTGAAGCTGATTGTCCACGGCCAAGATTAAGTTGACCAAATTTAACAGAAGCATTACACGCCATAGTCAATATTGAGCAAAGCTCTGCTGACTGTTGCTTGATAAGCTGGACAGTCATTAGTGCCTGATCGGTGTATTGCTGGTTTGTTAAATAACTTACAAACAGCGCACGTGGGTTGATTGGCTCTATTCGGACATGACACGTAAACGTGTTCCGTTGAAGCACAATGTGAGCATCTGACGGGTTCCTTGCAAGTTTTTGAACCATGGCCGTACATTCGACAACGGCCACAAATACTGACTGAAAGAAAATCTGTAACACGACAGACATTCCAGTCAACATACACCTTTCATAAATTGATGAGGCTGTGGCGGACGGCGGCAGGTACTGAAAAGACTCTATCGCAAGTCGGGCCAACTGTAGGTCCTGTTAAATGACTGAATACTGCTGTTTTAATGGCATGCTCTTTCGTACTCTCTGCAACTATCTCTAAAAATTCGTCATTAGACAGGTCCCGTGGCACATGACTAAACCTCACACGAGGTTGCCTCTTGGTAGCGAGTCGTGCGGTCAAGGTCGTTGATGCTTTTATTGCCGGGGCATTCAGCAACTTGAAGGAGTCTTCCGTGGTGGCAGTGTTAACTACGACGCCGTGACCTCTTATGGTACGTACACTTGTGACGCGGGCACCTACATCGGAAGGCTTAATAGCTGCATTCAGGATTTTTCCTTGTTTCCATTGATGACTTGACTTCATCGTTGGTTGGAAAAATGCAGACGGCAGGTTTTGCAGGGAGTGCAGGAAATCCTCCCTTTGATAAGGGCGGTGGACCTGTCACTTGCGTGGCATACAGGGAGGTCGGACGGTCTTTTAGTTTGTCGGCAATTTTATTCATCACTGGTGCAATCTGTGTCTCAGTGGTGTCAATCCTCTCACACAGATGCAAGATTTTTTCATCTCTGCTGGAAATCGTCGTTTTCAGGCAAGATATGACGCCTCTTGCTTCCGCCAACTCAGTCGATAGATCACCAATAAGTGATAATAGGCGCTGAGCTTCACGACCAACTCGAATGAGATGCGATTTCGAAATTTTTGAGTATTTTTCAACAATGTCCTGAATATTACTTAAGCATAAATAGGCTGCTTCTGTTTTAGAAGATGGCAAATAATCATCTTCTCGCTCATCTTCTGTATCAGAGTCTGAACTCATGATATCGGCTTCCGTGGTCGGGGCAGAGACTTCAGACGACAAGGGCAGGGGAGGAGGTTTAATGGAGGCAAGGGAGGAAGGGACGACAGAAGGACTAAAAGTTCTGGTTCTTGGGCTGGGAGGAGAGTCATTGGCGATTGCAGGCAGACTCAAGAGTTCTTTCTGCCTCTTCCGCTTTCGTTCCCTTTTTGTCATCATATAATCAGATTCCTCCATCGATGTGAAGGGTCATTGATTGGACACCAGGAAAGGTAAGCCACTGGAAATTAAGCAACAGAGCTGCCCTAACAGAATAAGCGACTGTCAGAAAACTAAGACTGGCACAGTGAAAACATGAAAGAGCCACACTGAATCGCAGACTCTCAGAAAAAGTGAGAAATTCAGATATACGTAGAAGATCAGGAGTCACTGACGTCGTTGAAAGAGTTGCAAACCTGAAGTGGTCATAGGCGGGACATATTGCCAGAGTGAAGGACCAAAGATGGACCTAGAGGATCCTGGAATGGAGACTGCCTGAGGATAAAAGAAGTAGAAGAAAACCACCTACGCGATGGTCCGATGACATAAAGAGGGTTGCTGGTGACTGGTGATGGATAGAGAAACCTAGAGAGATATGAGGGAGGCCTATGTACAGCAAAAGACAGAGACAGCTGGTTAAAATAAGTGAGCAAGTAAAAAAAATATGTGTACATTGCGAAATACTGTCCGTCCGTAGATACCTAATGCAATGGCTTTTTCCTACTTTTTTTACTTACTTATTTACTCAGCCTCTTCTTGAGTCCAGTATTGGACAAAGACCTCCCGCATAGACTTCCACTGGTCTCTATCCTGTGCCATTATTCGACTGACATTACTGGACCTGTCACTTTTTTGATGTAAATCGGACCATCTGGTCTGGGGCCTTCCCACGCTTCTGCTTCCTGTTTTTGGCCTCCAGTCCATCACAATTTTTGTCCATCGTCCATCTGACATCCGAGATACATGACCCGCCCAACTCCACTTTAACTCCGCTATTCTTTTGGCCACATCCGCTACTCCTGTGTATTTCCTTATCGATTCATTAGTTTTGTGGTCCCTTAGCGAGATATTCAACATCTACTTGTCATGATTGCTTTAATGGTAGGTATAAAGTTTGTACGTATTCTTCAACTATACATACCTACTATCGCCATCGACAGTCGAATTTCTTGTGTTATAAGCAAATAGTTATATTTCAAATTGATCGACGCAACATTCATGATCATTTTTTTTGTATGAGGCATTTCACCCTGTAAAGAGAATTTGTGCCAATTTAATGTTGACTTAATAGTCAAATTTCTGACAGCAAGAGGGTTGTATACAAATGTTTTACATAAAGTACAGTTATGGCGGTTTTATACATTTATTGTTCCTTGTACTATCGGCAAGGCTCTGCATACATCATACTCTTGTATGAATACTACATATATGTAATATTATTCTTAGGTACTGTTGGATCAAATATGGCGGGAAAGCAATTCGCTGTGGTGAATTCAATTCGTACAGCATGTCCTCATTATGTTAAATATTTTTCATCTTCGTGTGTGTTTTCGGATCCCATAAGCAATGACGATCACTTGGGGGAGTCTCTCCCTGTTCTGTGCACTGAATTTTTTTTTTGTTAAAAGTAACCAAATTTAATGTTAAAATTAACCGAACTATAGTGACTACAAAACATTTGGTTTTGTGCAACCAAATATTTTGTGCACACAGCCAAACAGTACAGTCATAAAGAGATAAACCTTTATTACTCATAACAAAGGTTTGGCTTAAACGCAGGCAGCCAGTTCGGTTGTCATAATATTAATTGTCTTCAAAATGTTTGCATCCGTTTTATCTTTGGACTAAAAAAAATAGATCATATTTCTCATAACCGTAATCTTCTTCATTGGCCCAAGATACGACAACGACGTGTTATACATAACTTGTCATTACTATACAATGTCCTTTTTAATACAAATTTACCTCAGTATCTCAAAGATAAATTCACTTATCTTTCAAGCCACGGGCGTCCACTTCGATCTACTGAACGTGCTTTACTATATATCCCTATTCATAGTTCTGAATTTTTTATAGCTCTTCATTTGAAGTACATTCAGCTAGACTATGGAATAGCCTAAGTCCTGATATTACGTCGTCTATCTCACTAAACATCTTCAAGAAAAGGTTAAAGCAAAAATATTTATCTGAAAACACCTTATTACATCTTCCTCTACTCTTCCTTTCCTTATCCTTTAGTTTTTCTATCATTGATATGAATTGTTCTTATAATCTATCTCATTTGTTTTTTTTTTTATTTTTCTTCTGCTATCTTTATTTATTTTGTAATGTGATTAACTTATTGCCATAGTGCACACTGTTTTGTAATTTTAACATTTACTCTGGTTGGTTGGAATAAATTGCCATTAGGCAATAAGCCCGCCAGTGTACTAATTATATGTACAGAAAGATTCAAATTAAAACATATTTTTTCAGTGTGTCGTGTTGAACAGGTCATCCACACGCCTCATTTCAGCCGATTCACGAATGTTTCTGAGCCAGGATTGCTACTTGCTGTATACCTACCTACTCCTCTATTTATTATCAACTGAAGGATTGAGTATTTCTTTTATCTCTTTATGTGACCAAATAACAAAGTCTTTCGCAGCTTGAATGTTGTGAACCACTTTTTTTTTTATAAAAACCTATTCTGAACCAGTTTAAAATTTATAAATGTTAATGATTGTAGTACGCATGTGAGTCTCTTGTTCTTTTTCTTCTCCTTACGTGCCGTCGTAGAGAAAAAAGAAAAAAAAACGTAGAGATTAAATTTTGTCAATATAATATTCTTGGGCATCCCAGATCTTGCTCTCTGTAAACTTTCGTACTCCTTGATTCAGAATCCTTGCGTACATCTTGATTCAGAATCCGTGCGTACATCTTGAGCCTTACTTACTATTTAAGATACGAGTTCAATTCAATGCTAAGTCAGTTTCGGCCATACCAAAAACTGGATACGTATCAGATTAAACACAAATTGCAAATAGACCACTTATCTTTCACTTTTATTGATTTTTTTTATATTCTTTTTTATTTCGATAAGTAGTGTATCTTTTTAGATTTTTTTATGTAATAACTTTTTTCATTCGTGTTTAATTATGTATTATTAGTTGATAATATTGGTTTAATTTGTGGATATTTTTATTTTATATAATTGGTTCGTATATTATTATGTTATCGCTGTTTTCTATCCAAAATAAATAAACCTTACCAACTGATCTAATAAACTTGTGACTATTTAGTTTTTACAGTCAGGTTTTGATCCTTGACCTTTAAACTAGGAATAAATGAAAATACTAATTTGTTTAAGTTTCACTATTTAATTTAAAACTGGCACTGACCGGTATCGATCTGTTGAAGATCATTGTCAGAGTGCACATCAGTTTTCCTTTCTACTTCAACATTACTAAACTTCATATTCATCACACATATTTACCATATTGTTTTGTTTGCCAGTTTTCTTTATCAGTTCTTTCTGGCAATACTAATCGAACTGATAGAACTTTAAAAAAAAAAGGTTGTGTACCAATATTTCAATTATATTTATACTCTGTTCACTAGCGTCTACAATCCGCATTCTGTTTCCGGTTGGCTCTCTGATTGGTTGAAATCTCGTAGTATTAAGTCCAATGAGCTTTGAAATTTTATATGAAATGCGTAAAATTAAAAATAATATATAAATTTAATTTATAATTATTTATAAAGCAACTCGCTCACGCAAGTCGCTATTATTATTATAAACAAACTTAAACCTAACCTAAGAATGCAGAAAAGAAGAGCTGGGACTAGACGCTTGTCTCTGTTCACATTTATTTTCGTGCACTCTGACGATGATCTTCAACAGATCGATACCGGTCAGTGCCAGTTTAAAATCAAATAGTGAAACTTAAATAAGTGTATCGTTGGAACGTGGTTCCCGAAACATGTAGAGGTATTATTCATTTTTTGAATAAAACAAGTGATTTAAACAAAGTTATTTTTATTTCTTATTATAATTTTAAATTAGTGTTTTCATTTATTCCTAATATAATGGAGTTTCACCACGAATTATCCGTCGACAAAATTAACAAGTTTATACAAGGAATATTTTTTTCATTATTTATTGAAATAGATAAAAAAGGTTCATCCTGTTGTAAGGTATTGATATGAAATAAAAATTGGCATACGTAGCTAGTATGTAACATACAGAAAAGTATATTATGGTGTGGTATGGTATTGTAGAATCGTAGAATTGAAGCCTATTAACAAAACAATGGAAATCAATACTTCTAAATATAGAAAAACTATTCCCATGCTTAACCATTTCAACATACAACTTACTATACCTACATAGGTATGTCGTGGACTATATAACGATGAGCCTATCAACATATATTATACCTATGTCATAATTTAGATTGAACAGTGAAATTGTTTACTTGTCATTTCATCCACCACCATCCGTTCTGCTAATGGGGACTTATAACTGCCCCTTACAAAACTCTGAAAGAACATAATTCTAAAACCTTGTTAACACTGCATTTAATGTGCAAAACTATGAAAGAACATAATTCTAAAACCTCGCAGACACTGCATTTAATGTGCAAAACTCTGAAAGAACATAATTCTAAAACATTGCAGACACTGCATTTAATGTGCAAAACTCTGCAAGAACATAATTCTAAAACCTTGCAGACACTGCATTTAATGTGCAAAACTCTGAAATAATATAATTCTAAAACCTTGCAGACACTGCATTTAATGTGCAAAACTCTGAAATAATATAATTCTAAAACCTTGCAGACACTGCATTTAATGTGCAAAACTCTGAAAGAACATAATTCTAAAACCTTGCAGACACTGCATTTAATGTGCAAAACTCTGAAAGAACATAATTCTAAAACCTTGCAGACATTGCATTTAATGTGCAAAACTCTGAAAGAACATAATTCTAAAACCTTGCAAACACTGCATTTAATGTGCAAAACTCTGAAAGAACATATGTTATTCTAAAACCTCGCAGATACTGCATTTAATGTGCCAAAGAGAGCTCATTATTAACGAACAGCTGGTTAACCGTTCACTAAAACTAGAGATAAAGAGTGCAGTGTATTTTTATACCCTTGTTTTGTCACTCTATCCTGTGCTCTGAGCAATTAATTGGCACCAGCATAACGGCTGATGTCATCTCTCCATCTCATTGGCGGTCTTCCAACACCTCTGACTGTCGTTCTCGGTCTCCAAGCCAACACTATCCTTGGCCATCGGTCTTCGGGGTATCTAGCCACGTGGCCCGCCCATCTCCACTTCAGGGTAAGAATGCGGTGGACGACATCAACTAATTTTGTTCTTTCCCTGATGGTGTCGTTTCGCACCCTGTAAAATAATATCGTTAATAAATTTAGAAATCTCAAACTTTGAAGAACGACACAAATGATTTAAATGGACGTTGAAAATGAATGAATACTTACGATTATTATACGTGAATAAGTATGTACATTAATGAACAATCATTAATACAGTAATTAGGTATATAGTCGGTAAGTAATGTCATATTAGGCCCAATTCAGATTCGACTAAAAATTTTATACGGAATTTTAGTATATGAGAAATGTCAAAAAGTTGACCAAATTTATACGGGATTAAATTGGTATTCAGATTCTCTAATTTTATCTCATGACGTCACACCGCGCGGATAAAATCCTTTTATCCACGGTTTCCCGTTGATTTGGACGTTTTCGTATTCCGACTCGCATCTTAGACGTTCGATCTTTTAAAATATGACTTAAATTTATGCGGGTCGTTTGACATCCGTCTACAATTTTGTACGCTAGATAAGGGCTCCATTATTTGTTTGTCTTTACTTTATTCAATTATTATTAATAATTATTTGGTGAAATTGTTTAAAGTGGAGTATTTTTTTTACTCACGTCTAAAGAAAAAAAACGTGATAACTTTTTAACTGTACAAATTTATGACAAACAATAATCATCACGTATTTATAGGTACAGGTTACTTGACTTTCGTTGATATTTTTAGAGACCACACAAATAATGGAATTTTATTATCTTTGCCTAGATAATGGATAAAGAAGGTAAAGTTGTAAATTTTATTGGTTTTTGTAGCTTTTAACTAATGATGTGACACGAATTTTATTAAAAGTAATTGTTAGAGATTCCACTTGTCAAAAAACGTACTTACAAATTATATATCTATCATAATAATGAAAATCTACCAAGAATGGTCATTCTTCATCAATTTTAATATGAAGTATTCTTACAAGTAGCTAAATTTATATTCAATGTTCTACTAAAGTTTGGGGTTTCAGTCAAAATCTCACATACAAGTTGTCTGTCATTTGAGGTTAGGTTATTATATAAACCATTATGTTCATTTTAAAACTTAGGTAACTCTGGATTAAATAATTATTACCATGGTAATAACGCCCCAGATGAACCGACAGGATACTAAAAACAGGAATTCTTAGTTAGAATAATAATTTGTATACTATAAATAAATAAATTTTGTTCATTGCAGATGAAGACATTATTGAAATAGATATTGGCAATAGCGACAGACTTACTTATGATGATACTTACATTTTTTTCCACGTTGCAAGGACTAGAAGTAATTTAATAAGAAGACACATCACTTTAAAAAAAATCATATATATATTAACTTATATTAAATTTGTCACATTTTCTATGTATGTATAAAATAAATAATCGTAATATAAATACATGTGTATTAAATTTGTTGTATCTAATTTGTAGAACCTTTTAAGCAGTAGACAGAATGACAAGGAAAAATAAAACAAGTACTTATGTAAATTGTTATAAAAATAATATACATATTTTTTTCATTAATTCTGTATATTATAAAAAAGAATTACAATAATATTTTCCGCCAAACTGCATAATAGTTTTTTGGCAAGGCAGATTCTCTTTTTCACATAACTAATGTATCTAATTAAAACATTTTATTTTACAGATCCATAGGTAGGTATAATAAAATCTGAATAGGTAGCTATTTACATTCAAATAATAATTATATGCAAAAAGGTTATTATACTATATCAAAACACCAAAAAAAAATTCAATAATTAGTGAAAAAAATAATTCAGTCCCTTGATAGAGAAACATCATTAAACTCTGGATTGTTAGAAATCGCCAAATCTGAATTTCTCTGGTATTCTGGATCCACAATCTTTCAACTCTGGTGTCACTAGAATTCCCTGTAAAACAAATAATAACATTGTATTACATGAATTATTAAATGGTCTTAATCATTTTCATAAAAGAAGCCGTCAGTCTAACATAATAAACACGAGTTTGAGTAATGACTGTCATATGAGTAGAAAATGAAAACTAATTTGAATTCAAATGAAAGATACAGTTTGGAATGTTACTTGTTATTACCCTGATGTACCTATGTAATAACAAGTGATGCGTCATAAATACGGCTCACTTTTCTTCCAGTTATCACTAGATATGCTCGACATATTTAACCTATAAAATTTCAAGGCAAAACTTTATATTGACATATCTAACTTACCTTCATAAATTTACTATCTTTCCATTTCTCATTACACTATTCGTTGATACTAAGTCAATCATCAACTCCATCTGCTTCTTTGTACTCTTAATTTTGGATTTATCCTTAGGTATCCATAGCAAATAGCGCCGTACAAATTAGAAATGTTTCGGTTTTGGAGGTAAACTTTGTTTTAACCATAGAATACACTAACTAGTTTTGACAATAAAATCTCTTTTCTATGGTTTTGACATTTTTAGGCTGTTGAATATTGCTAGAGAAATAAATTTTCGAATGTCTTGAATATATTATTTTTTGTGTCGCGGCAACACCGAAAATGTTTTTATTCACGGTGACTAAAATTTTTCGGGCGAATTCATTTTAGTCGGCCATTGTTTAAGACGAAATCAGAATACGAGTTTACGACGCTTGCGACTAAAATTTTATTCGGGACGTATAAAAACTAATTTTAGTCGGCAAATCTGAATCGGACATATTATGTACTTAAATATAAGCCCCTCGAAATTCGCCATCTTAATTCGAAATAATTACCTATTATTAAAATATTAATTTGTCTTTATGTAATCTAAACTCGACAAAATATATTATTTTATATAAAATGATGTCTTTTGTATGGCCCCGAGCTACGCCACTGCTGTAGGGGATGAAATATGACCGCGATTATATCGCTGAGTTGAGCAGTGGCGTAACGAGAATTGATTTATTTTACAATTTTAGTTTGGGCAGAATACCCACGGCTTAACTCGCTCTGTCATTTCACTTGAGCTTTGCGCACCGACTTATAATAGTGCACTCTTTTATATTTTAAGAGTTTTCAAGTGTCCCGTAAGAACCGGGTTATTGAAAATACAACAGGCAATAATAATAATAATAATAATAAGAAACATAACGAAAAGATTCAAAAATATATCCCTATTGCCGACGAGATTACGGAGATGTGGCACCAAAACACAGCGACAATAGTACCAATAATAATATCCTTAATCGGAATAATTCCAAAATTGTTACACACTTCACTTAAATTACTTAATATCAATAAAAACACATACACTCATCTCCAAAAATCAGTAATACTCGACACATGTTCAATAGTCAGACGGTTTCTAAGTCATAATACAATAGAACTTCAATAAATAATCAAAATGCTTGACGATAGCCCGCATTTTGATGTAACCACCAGCTTCTGCTGAGATATCCCACAGATAATAAACACTTCCTTGCACCCTGCGCAAGTGGCGAGTTTATTGAACATATCATATTATTTCTAATTTTTAGACTGCTAATTCTAGGTGGAATTCCATTATCACTTAAAAATAAGTAGAAAAAACAAATTTTAACTTTTTTCCACTAATTTAAAAATATTGTCCACTGACGCGTTTCGCTCAAAGAGCATCTACTGAATGGTCTCCATTTTATATAAGTAACATATATATTATATATAGTTCATTAATGAGGTTCACCACCCAATCTAAATGTTGCGCTGTAAGGTGAGACGATGTGTCTTGCTTTCTTTTGTAAGATATGCACGCCCGCACAAGTGCCGCTGGTTACCTCGCATTGGGATATACCGCGATGAGATGTATGTAGATATGCATATTTTTTAATCATTAATTTCCATATAAATCTCATGTAGAGCAGGACGTTTTAGTCATGTGTCCATGAGGTCATGTGATCCCACAGAGATAATTTTATACACCCCCTGAATAAATAGGTATAAAATAAAGAAATATTATGTTCCCGGACCAAACTACAGAACATATCCAGTGGGATTGTTGCCACCCAATGGTGTCCTCTTATAGATCTGAGCTCCTCGTTGCTTTCCGTGGGCCTCTTCAAGGTCCCATTGGTCATGTGGATTTTGTGAGATCAAAAAACAATTTTAAGCCTTCAAGAAGTTCTGTCATAGATATGGTGCCTTACTACAAGTTGATTCCCATTAAGTCTATTTTATTAAAGAGATCTTAGTCACACCTTGCTTTGACAGAAATGCTTTACTTAGTCACAAATGCTTTACATTTGAAAAGTCGATGACAGTCCATTCACATTCGTTGATTGTTCTTTATGCACATATGGTGTCGAGATTGCTAATCTAGAGGGCTCCATGAGCTACTTTTCGTGCTATGCATTTTTTTTGTCGTTCATTTAGCGTTCTGTGAAGGGGCCGTTTACAGTCCCAGTGGTGGTGGAAGTAGCGAAAAAATATTATATTCCTCTGAAATCTTTTGTTATAAATCAGACACGAATCAGTCTCGGTTCTCCTTAATTTGTCCAACATTGAGAACTCCTGACAAAGAGATTGCATACTTAAGATTTTGTCATGATGTTGGTTGGCGTAATATGAGTTATTTTATGATCATAATGCATACATTTAGAGTCAAAATATTGCTACAGTTCTCTGTCTCGTCCGTGCGTTAAGATCTTTTGTATATAAATAAACGGCGTAAACCTGTGTATTGTTAAATAAAATAATTTGTGTTTTTATCTAGCAGATTCTGTTATTTTTCACAGCCGTAACAAATTAGGTCCTTCTCCCTTCCATTTTCCTTCCCTTCCTTTCCCGTCACGGGCAAATGTGTGAAATATATAAAAATTTTAAGTGTATTTAAATTTATTTTTTGTTGTATTGTAAGTAAATTCTTCTTTGATTATTTAATGTACATTAATTATTGTGGACAAAAGTAATTGGTCTGTCTTTTTTCATTTCATAGTTTATTTTTTCTGTTTATTTTATAAGTGTGTAAATAAATAAACGTTTTCTAATATTATTATTTTTTTGTATTTTATATATTTTATTTCAATTTCTTATATCTTTAATTTCAAACTTACTTTCTCATTTACATACATATATTATGTTTAAGTAATTTATTATTATATTACGCATAATTTAATGTATGATGATGAGGGAACTCTTTTGGCAAATATTTAACATTTGTTGTCTTTTGTAATTTGCAAATTAATGTAAATTATATTTAATTTTACGTTCTACTTAATAATTTAATAATTTAAGTAGAATGTAAAATTAAATATATTTTTTTCATAATTTTAGTTGATTATGGAGTTCTATCATGAAGTGACAGTTTCAAATATTGAAAAAATCAATATTTTTATTATTAATCGACTTCCAATACGACGTAATTTTTTTCATGTAGGTATGTTCAGCGATAACTTTTTACCACGTCCGATTTCAATGATTCTTTCTTTATTTGAAAGGGAGTTCCTTTTGACTAGTACCTTTTCAAGAGCTGATCATGGGATCCAATACTCAATCATTAAAATTAAAAAAAAAACAAATACAAAATCACAATAATTCTTTACCACGTCGTCGATATAAAGTTATGACACTTCGTCAATTATACGCAAGATCTGCATTTCTATACCATTTTAAACACAACATACCCACTGTACACAATTCACAACCACCAAAATCAACTAGATCCTCTATCACAAACTTAATAAATATCCCGAAGTAGCAAACTACTTATGGACAAAGAAATTTTAAATACTATGCCATCAAATTAAATAATTGCCTACCAACCTCACTAAAACTGCTACCACAAAACACATCGTCACAAAAATACTAAAAACACATGGATATATAACACCGGTTCAGAACAAATCAATAACATAGTTACACCCAATTAAATATAATTAAACTACACATTTTTTTCTCAATAATCATTTAATGTATAATTTAATTCAAGAACTATATACATAATGTACCTACTATCTACGTCACACAACTGTTCAAATGAACACCTCGGCACAGTACTTCCTGATGAGGTGTTAATCGTATCCTATCAATTACATAATTATAATACTTATCAATAAATAATACACATATTATGTACACACATTATGTACACATGCACTTAACTTCTAGCTCTAGTATGTAATTGTATTTGTAACTCCCTCATTGTATTGTTAATAATAAATAAATAAATAAAATAGGTGATAATGATTTTTTTTATTAAAAATGGATTACTTCTGGGGTGGTTCCATCTGAACTGAGCCAAGAGCTTTGATGATGGGAATCATAAGATATCAATAATCTCATCAACTTGCGAAGGATTTGCGTATAGGCGAATTGTATGAAATATAATATTATTCGGTACATACAAACAATTATATTACGCCGTATTCCTCACGGGGTAAGCAGATAGAACTGAACCCCACCTTTTCCTATCGAAATACATTCTTTTTGATGTCGCTTATTTTTCTTTTTCTCTCTAATTTTCTCAGCGTGTTTCCTTTCATTATTTCCAGGAAGAAATTAATGTACCTACTAATCTAATGTCTAATTCGGTAGTGTTGAAGTTTCTTTGGTTAAACCAGTTTACCTGTACTGTGTTGCCAGGAATAATATTATTTTAATTATGACATGTCATGAATTAAACATAATAAAGGTTTATTATGAAAGGGGTGGCAAAACAAGAAAGCTTTCATCTGCAGAGATTACACCTGACACAAAGGTAAAGTTCCTATCGTTGTACATAGGCTGGGATGTATACAATATACAGAGACTTGTCATTTTAATAGACTCTCAAAAAATAGTACAGATCTATAAAAAACGGTTTGAAATTATATATAAGAAACGAATTAATATTTTCCTGAGCAGATTGCAAACCCTCCCCAACGCTTTGTAGTGCGCTACTTCGGAACAGTATAATGGACCTGAATTTTTTTTTTAACATGTCTACGTAGGGGACACCAGCTATTAGGATTTGGGTCCATTTTGCTCTTCCGAAGAAGCGCACTACGTAGCGTTGGGAGGGGTTTGCAGTCTAGAAAAGAGTTTATTGATTCGGATTTTAAAAAGACCCGGGTTGTACGAAGGTGGAAACACAGAATTCGGAAGATCGTTCCACATTCGGGCTGCTGTATTAATAAAGGAGTTCGAGAAGCGACTTGTTCGTATATGTTGAAGGTCCACTGTGAATGGGTGCTGCGATTGAGTGAAGCGAGTGACTCTGTTGCAAGTGGGTGGAGGAGGGACCAAAGATGCAAGTTCTTCTGAGCAATTCCCGTGGTAGTATCTATATAATAAACTTAAAATACCGACTTTACGTCTGTGTTCAAGTGGTTGCAATCCATCAGTCAGTGATTTATCATCAATCAGACGTATAGCACGCCTTTGGACAACGTCGAGGGTATTCAGTAGGTATTGGGGAGCGCCACTCCAAAGGTGACTACCATATTCAATAATTGGACGTATTTGCGCTTTGTAGAGTATACACATCTGGGACTTAGTAAAATATCTACGCGCTCTATATAGTACGCTCAATTTTTTGGAGGCGAGTTTCACCTTAGCTTCGATGGAACCCCTGTGAATAATTACCATGTTGAAAAATATAAATACCTAATTATTGAATTTACTACATTAGTCATTATATTATTTATTTATTTTATTGATTTACAGAACCAACAGTTTAAATTACAAATTTGCAGTAGCTACATTATATGAATCAACTTATCAACCTTTTTAAGGTTCTTTTAGATAATTTAATTTAAACTAAGTAATATATTTAACGAATGCCAACCTCACGGGTGCCGAAACGAATCATGACTGGACACCCAGGTGGGAGAAGAAGGGTAGGAAGACCAAGGCTGCGGTGGGAAGATGAGGTCAAAAAGGATGCGGCTCAGCTTCTCCAAGAGAGGAGCTGGAAAGTGGCAGCAGAGGACAGGATTGGATGGAGGCGAAAGTTAACGGAGGCCAAGGCTCGATTTGGGCTGTAGCGCCATCGAAGGAGAAGAAGAATATATTTAACAATAATTGTTGTATTTTTTATAATAATTGTTGTATTGTATTTTTTAAACATAAGTAAGTACTTTAAAACAAACAAAAGAAAAAGTTAAGAAGAATATATTATCTAATTAGCCATCCGCATCCGCACCAAAAACTAGCAGGTACCTTCAGTTCAAATTACCACTAATACGTTTTCAAAGATCTGTACCTACTAATTTTGCTGCATTTGTCACTCCCAAGAAAACGAAGAATATGTTTCTCAAAGATCTGCTCTAATTTTGCTGTAATTGTCACTCCCACGAATATGTTTCTCAAAGATATGATTATGTTATAATTTTGCTGCATTTGTCACTCCCACGAATATGTTTCTTAAAGATATGATTATGTAATAATTTTGCTGCATTTGTCACTCCCAAGAATACGAAGAATATGTTTCTCAAAGATCTGCTCTAATTTTGCTGCATTTGTCACTCCCACGAATATGTTTCTCAAAGATATGATTATGTAATAATTTTGCTGCATTTGTCACTCCCAAGAATACGAAGAATATGTTTCTCAAAGATCTGCTCTAATTTTGCTGCATTTGTCACTCCCACGAATATGTTTCTCAAAGATATGATTATGTAATAATTTTGCTGCATTTGTCACTCCCAAGAATACGAAGAATATGTTTCTCAAAGATCTGCTCTAATTTTGCTGCATTTGTCACTCCCACGAATATGTTTCTCAAAGATATGATTATGTAATAATTTTGCTGCATTTGTCACTCCCAAGAATACGAAGAATATGTTTCTCAAAGATCTGCTCTAATTTTGCTGCATTTGTCACTCCCACGAATATGTTTCTCAAAGATATGATTATGTAATAATTTTGCTGCATTTGTCACTCCCAAGAATACGAAGAATATGTTTCTCAAAGATCTGCTCTAATTTTGCTGCATTTGTCACTCCCACGAATATGTTCCTCAAAGATATGATTATGTAATAATTTTGCTGCATTTGTCACTCCCAAGAATACGAAGAATATTTTTCTCAAAGATCTGCTCTAATTTTGCTGCATTTGTCACTCTCAAGAATATGTTTCTCATATACCTGTGCTAATTTTTCAGCGCGTCTAATAATATCGCTTGTACCTGTTTTATAATATTTAGTGACGTTCCAACAATAGTCTGTCTCTTTCTGCTTCTCTGACTCTCACTCTCCGTCTAATCTGTTAAAATTAATTCATTCTACCCACGTGATATTGGAATTTCTATTTCAATGACTGTGTTGAAACAATTAATTTTTACATTCAATATATTATTTTATTTACATTCGAAACCAGTGGGTTATGGCAACACTGAACTTGTTATTGTACCTACTTATCTTAATGTACATACTAATTATTTAATACATTTTGAATACTTTTATATGATTATGTAGAAAGCAGTGTCGGTTTTGTGTTTAAATCACTATCAAACTAGGAAAGCCTGTGTCATGATGTCTTTATTATTCTCATACATAGATAAAAAAAACATTAAATAGGTACATTGAAAACATTAATTTAATATTAACCTTATACGTACAAAAATAAAATACAAATATAGTATATCTACATGTATGTATATAAAAAAATAATTAAATTATGTATATCTTTACTATATTTGCTGACAAATGCCCGGCTTTTTAGGTTCTACAATAAATAGGCTATTGATATAACTATTAGGCATAGAATATTTGAGTTTTCTTGCCCGTAACTGTGATAAACAAAATAAAATATTTCATACGTGTTTATTATAAATATTGTTTTTGTTTATCATAAATAAATAAAATGAATAATTTTCACGGCCTCGCCGTGCGTATTAGTCTTAGCGCCGCGCAAAGCGTAATAGGGCATACAAGTCTCCCGTTACGCGGCACAAGATACGCTTAATGTATTTTGACCCTAAACCAGCCGATGACAGACCGTAATCCCTATTTCCAGCATATAGATATATACACGTTTATACATACCTAGAAGTATAATAGCTGAGTGCGACCTTTGGTTTTAATGGACGCCATATGTTAGGTAATAAATTTAGTTTAGATATCTTGAGTTTGGGGTATGAATTTGAGGAATTTAGTACAAGCGTACAGAATATATCTACCTAATATCATCATAATATTAATAAGTATACCCATTTCATATTAAATTATTACTGACATTTACTTAATACTCCGACACGTATCTATGTATGTCTAGTATCTACAGTGAGAAGACATTTGACTTGTACTCTGTCTGTTATCCAAGGTTCCATTTACAGTAGATGAGAAAAATATTACATTTTAAAAGTTAACTTCAAGTGATTTTTATTTTATTTTATCTTTATGTACATTACCCCACAACTCATGGGGATTAAGTTATAACGATCCTTTGGTGGTATAAGTTTATCGGTTATTTATCAGAAGGATAATACTAAGGCCCAAATTATAGAATAATTCTCAAGACCGTTCTCCAAATGTGTCATCTCAAGACCATCTTGAGATCAAGCTCAAAAATCCGTATTAACACATACCACATACACACACCCTCACACACACATACTACTCTTATTTTCATAGAATTGGTAGGTGCCATGTCCTCCACAAAACCTCCATTTCAATTTAATCATCCTACTTGTATAATCATCTCTCCAGCTTCGTAATATTAATTTAAATACACTATAAATTCTTACACTCACACACACGCGCAATCTTACTTTTTGATAATATTCAGTTTTATCCATACATAATATTATATATATTTATACATTTTTTTTGTTCTTGTTTGAGGCCGCTTGCCAATGGAGATAGAACAATTTCACTGCTTCTTCTTCTTCTTCTCAGCCCAATACCGTCCACTCCTGGACGAAGGCCTCCTCCATCTCCTTCCACGCCACTCTATCCTGTGCTCTGAGCAACCAATTGGCACCAGCATAACGGCTGATGTCATCTCTCCATCTCATTGGCGGTCTTCCAACACCTCTGACTGTCGTTCTCGGTCTCCAAGCCAACACTATTCTTGGCCATCGGTCTTCGGGGTATCTAGCCACGTGGCCCGCCCATCTCCACTTCAGGGTAAGAATGCGGTGGACGACATCAACCAATTTTGTTCTTTCCCTGATGGTGTCATTTCGCACCCTATCTCTCAGACTTAATCCTAACATGGCTCTTTCCATGGCTCTTTGGGTGACTCTTAGTTTTTCAGCACTTTTCTGAGTCATTGTTATAGTCTCCAAGCCATAAGTAGCTACTGGCAGTACACAGGTCTCATATACCTTCCGTTTCAGGTTGATGGGAATTTGGGGATTTTCGAAGATGTGGGCTAATTTCCTAAAGGCTGGCCAACTTAGTCCAATTCGCCTCTTTATTTCGGCCGTTTGGTTTTCTCGACCAATTTTCATAATGTGTCCCAAATACACATACTCTTGGACATTTTCAATCAAGATCCCATCCACCGTGATCTGAGATCCAGCTGTGCCCATCACCTTTGTTTTTGACATGTTCATGTTCAGTCCAACAGCTTTGGATGCCTCATTTATTTCATTTAGCATTTCAGTTAGTTCTATAGGGTTGTTACTTATAATGACTATGTCACTGCTTAGTTAATATGAATTTGACTGTGTATTTACTTATAAACCTACCTTACGGCATCCGCGTGATTATTTCATGGGTTCAGGTACTTATCGAAATACTGAAATTATTTGCGTATATTTGTGTAGGTTGATTCACGTATTGCACGGGATCTGCATTGGCGAGTCGGTTTCAAACAATTTATTATTAGCGTATATTTGTGTAGGTTGATTCACGTATTGCACGGGATCTGCATTGGCGAGTCGGTTTCAAACAATTTATTATTAGCGTATATTTGTGTAGGTTGATTCACGTATTGCACGGGATCTGCATTGGCGAGTCGGTTTCAAACAATTTATTATTAGCGTATATTTGTGTAGGTTGATTCACGTATTGCACGGGATCTGCATTGACGAGTCGGTTTCAAACAATTTATTATTAGCGTATATTTGTGTAGGTTGATTCACGTATTGCACGGGATCTGCATTGGCGAGTCGGTTTCAAACAATTTATTATTAGCGTATATTTGTGTAGGTTGATTCACGTATTGCACGGGATCTGCATTGGCGAGTCGGTTTCAAACAATTTATTATTAGCGTATATTTGTGTAGGTTGATTCACGTATTGCACGGGATCTGCATTGGCGAGTCGGTTTCAAACAATTTATTATTAGCGTATATTTGTGTAGGTTGATTCACGTATTGCACGGGATCTGCATTGGCGAGATTGGCGAGTCGGTTTCAAACAATTTATTATTAGCGTATATTTGTGTAGGTTGATTCACGTATTGCACGGGATCTGCATTGGCGAGTCGGTTTCAAACAATTTATTATTAGCGTATATTTGTGTAGGTTGATTCACGTATTGCACGGGATCTGCATTGGCGAGTCGGTTTCAAACAATTTATTATTAGCGTATATTTGTGTAGGTTGATTCACGTATTGCACGGGATCTGCATTGGCGAGTCGGTTTCAAACAATTTATTCATTTATGTACCCTATCAGCGTTATTATAATTTGAAATTATGTTTGTCTATAATTGGCTCATTTTATTGTTATCTCTTTTGTAATATGTATGTACAAAGCTGTTGACAATAAATAAAAGAAATAAATAAATTAATTAATTAATTAAAAGTAAAATACGTAGGTACCCCGTCTCATTCGAGAAAGTGTACTAAAAAAAATGTGGATACAGCTCTATAAATAAGTACTTTTTCTCATGTTGGTAGCAATAAGTTGGAATAGCTATTTGTAGATATTTTGACAATTCGTTGTCGGTACTTTTCGAAAGTGTAGAGAAATTTATGCATCATTATTTTATGATACCTGATGAAATAGTGAATAATATGTCGACCATTTTATTCGGAAGAGGAAAAAAAATACTTCTTCGTTTTTCTGTCATATAGCATATTAAGGGAATGTGTGTACCTACAGTCAATAGTTCCAGGAAAGGCAGCCATTTCAAAACATAATACAACATGCATAGAATAAAAACATGACAGTTACTGGATGTACCGAAAATTTTATGAAGTGATTTTATGACAAAATTTAATTCACATAATTAGTTTATGAATGATCGTATGTACATTACATCCGGAAGGTTCTAAATAAGATTCTCGATCTATTTTAGTACCGCTAACAATGTAAACGTCAAAATAGTAATTAATGCGAAATTCGTCCGTGTCTATACGTGTCTCTTTTTCGTGTAAAGCGCTGTCTCCTTCTCTCTCACTGAGACCGTGCTCAAGATAGAGGGATAGCTGTCTCGAAGCAATCTCAATTCTTCTATACATTTCGAGACCGGTCTTCAGATCAAGCTCAGTGACTTTTGATTCTTTAATACCATTTTGGTTGAGAACGAGTTCTCAAGACCAGTCTCAAGCTGGGGAACGAATCAATAAATCGGGCCTAAATTTGCGTGTTCAAAAAGATTTATAACCAATATAAACATTTACATCCAAATACCTATACTTACTTAATGAGTCCGAGTACTTCACCACTAGGCCTTCCCACTCCAGAATACAGCAACCGCAACGGCATTGTCATTAACCATCTTCAATTCCTCTGCGTCGCATCTCACTGGCATATCTTGAGAGATGAGGAGGTGTTCGTCAGTTTGTATCTCGCCGCAATTGCAAGAAACATCCTCTTCTACCCTTATACCCCACCTTAGCATGTTCTCTTTGCATCCGGTGACACCGACGCGTAATCTATTAAGTGTCTTCCATGTCAGGTAGGGTAGTTAGTTTCCCCGTCCCAAACTTTCCGACAGGTCGACCTGATCTCCACCGTATAGTGCTCGCCAAAGATCTTTCCTTGCCCTATCTGGTGGTAGTTTTAGGAGGGGATGTAATTCTAAGAAAGCTTTTCCTTGATACCGGTGGTTTGTGACCCAACAAAGGATGTCTCGGGTCCGTTGACTGTTTATGTCTCTCTGCATTCGCAGCGACACAGTCCGAGGGCGGAAGTGCGCAGAGTGGACGGTTGTGCTCCCCAGGTTGACCCTGTCAACTTTTTGACTATGCTGTTTCTGCTACATATCTTCTGCTTAGTATTTAAGCAGTGGTCCTTATATGACAGTGTGCTGTCCAATGTAACTCCCAGGTATTTGGGGGTAAAGCAGTGTGTGAGTCTTTCACCCCTCCATGTCACCTATGATATTGCAAAATGTCAGTTCATTAAATTAATATTATATACTTATACATACATAATTTCAACGACGCGACCAGCGACGTTGCCAATCATCTAGAAGAGAACTCTGGGCCAAGTTCTCAATCTCTCCATGACCTGTGGGTAAATTTACAGGTGGGAGAGAAACGCCACCTAAAATTGAGCTTCGGTCTCTATACAGGCTGTGAATTGAAGAAAGATTAAATTTACTACTACTATGATAGGTATAAGATTAAAACAAAAAAAAATAATATAATTAAATAAAATAACTCAGTTTTAACCACGTTGAGTATTTTTATGCCAACTTTGTTTCGGAGACGTAACCGCTCCTTTGTCCGGACAAACTTTTACTAAACTTAGATACTATGTACATAATGTGACCCGTGTGCCTAAATTATGTATCTGAAAGTTGATGGGCGGAGCTTACATTTTTGAAAGCAGAGGTTGTCAACGGAAAAATATTA
This sequence comes from Molanna angustata, assembly GCA_963576475.1. Classification (NCBI taxonomy): domain Eukaryota; kingdom Metazoa; phylum Arthropoda; class Insecta; order Trichoptera; family Molannidae; genus Molanna; species Molanna angustata. The sequence goes on from OY754987.1 coordinate 24,121,202, forward strand.
AATAATGGAGTATTGTTTAAATGTTCTTGATCTTTAAAAAATTGTGAATATTTTTATATAGGTAAAACAGGTAGAAATTTTGATATCAGAATTAAGGAGCATTTAAGATGTTTAAAAAGTAACAATTTCTCATAGTTTGCTAATCATTTGATTGAAAATAATCATTCTTTCAATACTCAAACAGGCTACAAAATCCTGCACATAAATAAAGAGGGCTTAAGATTAGATAATTTGAAGGCATTAGAGATAAAAAAATCCTTAAATAAAAAACAAAAAGTAATTAATAATCAAGTACATTTAAACAATAGGTACTCCATTATTTAATATTTTTTCCGTTGACAACCTCTGCTTTCAATAATTTAAGCTCCGCCCATCAACTTTCCGATACATAATTTAGGCACACGGGTCACATTATGTTCATAGTATATATGTAAGTTTAGTATAAGTTTGTCCGGACGAAGGAGCGATTACGTCTCCGAAACAAGTTGGCATAAAAATACTCAACGTGGTAAAAAAACTAAGTTATTTTATTTAATTATACTAGCTAAAATGTAAATAAAATAAAAATAAATTATACTAGCTAAAATGTGCCACAAAGAATTAGCAGCAAAGTATGAAGATAAAATAAATTGCACACAAATTAAAAATAAACAATACACAAGTTTACGCCGCTGCGCATCTATAAATAGTATTTGTAGCGGTTTTTACTAGCAGTGAATTCAAGTTCAGAAATACAAATTTTATAAATTATATTTAATATTATCAAATGAATAACCTCAAGAACAACTCTAACATGTTTTGTCTTCGAAAATACCTACATAAATTCTGAATATTTCGGAACTCTCACTGGTAAGAAATTTAGTTGAAAATCGATTGCCAAATTCTAGTAGGTAGGTACGTACCGACATGTGAAGTTAATTGGAATGTTGTAAAAAAAACAGATTCTACGAATGTGTGCCAACACAGAAAGGGTGAGAGATACTCAACAAGAAATAGAAAAGGCGTATGTTAATTAAACAGAATCTATATATATATAATTAATACGCAAAGCGAAAACTTTCGACCCATTATTGAGAAAACTGCGCGCACGGAGGAGTTTGAGATTTGGCATAATATTTAAAGTATATATAGAGTAGAAGTGCAGGAAGCTAAAATTAATACATACATAAAACATATGAGTTTCAAATATATTATTTATAATAATAAAAAATATTTCATGTCAAACCCATAGAATAATATTAAAACTATAGAATACTCATTCCCATACAATACCTCGCTGAATAAATGAAGCCGTTTTATTGGCCGGCTCATGTCAATATATGTATGACTCTGCTGGTAGACATTGTTCATATAGTACTACTCGTTATGACTGCGTATATAATTTTGCAAGCAGTTAAAAAATTCTATATTTGGAGAACGTATCACGCAGACGGCCAAATGATTACTGAATGCTCGTAGCAAAATGTTGATCAAATTAGTCAACATAAAGCAGTAGCGTTTACTGCAGGCTAAAGAGTATTCTATACTATTATTATTCTATGGTCAAAACATAGATTGTTAGCTTTCATACTGCCAATATCAAACAATAAAAACGTAACGTCAAACGCAGTTCTTTAAAATTCAGATACTGAGCGTGTTAAGATACAAAAGAGAAAAGCAATCGTGGTCTCACTGGGTTCACGAATCCAGGCCCACGAGCACAGGCGACCAGAGTACGAGCCAGAACAGGCAAGCTACACGGGCTTGCGACCATGTATGCGAGCTTAAGGGGCCCTTTTATGACTCGAGTTACGCTGACGGCTCACCCGCCAACCTTCGACTGACACTCCAACTTCCCTGCGTAACCAAATCCAATAGGACGCGGACAACGATAAAAAATACATAATTTTATTTGAAAAAATAAAAAATGGTAGGTACTTACACACTTACCTACACACCTTGCAATATATCAAAATAAAACTTTTTACCCCTTGATGTTTGTACCCCTTTGTTTATGGTGTTTTTTTTCATAGATCAATACATTGACTTTTCAAAATAAAATTTTAATGAATTACGGTCGAATTTTGCCCTCCGAACGATCACTTAGGTACATAATTCAGTAGTGAAATGTAGCTTGTTTTATTATAAGGTAGATTCTTCGAGCAAAATATTATGAAGGGATTTTATGCTTACTAAAATGGAATATTTGATATTGGTAATTTCTACTATAGGTTTATGCTTTATGTGTGTATGTGTGCGTGTGTGTGTGTGTGTGTGTGTGTGTGTACATACATACCATACATAGCACAAGCCCTTCAGATTATGATTTACGAGGTCCTCTTAGGGTCCAATAGGTTCTACAGCAGGGGTAACCAAATATAATCAATGGAATAACATTTTGTGTTACAAGTTCACCACCCACACTGAATGTTACTTTCCTTTATAGGTTAGTCGTGGGGATGCACGCATGTTTCGTGCTTTGTTTTGTATTGATTGTCACCGTTCGGTGGACAACCCATATTGTGGAGTATGACATAATTGTTTATAAATATATACCACCATAATAAATAATTATTTTTTTTGTATTTTCGATAATCTATTCCTAATAATATGTTCATTAATATTCGTGAAGTTTGATTTTTTTTCATCTTCTTCTCTTTATGCTTGTTGAAATCCACTGGTGTCTGTTTGTGCAGGGTTTTCTGGATCTTATGATGTGTACTCTCAACTGTATTTTCATATTTTGAGGGTATTCTAGGCATCCTTCTACCATGTGGTATTCTATGTTGAGCAAAATGTGCTGATGTATACTGATTTTGCCAAAGCTTTTGACAGTGTATATCATGACATTTTGTAACAAAAACTGTATAACCTTGGATTTGACAACTGCCTTCTTTCGCTTCCTATTTTGAGTATCGGAAACGATGCGTAATGATGGGACATTTTTGTTCGCAGAATTCCAATCTTACTCTGGAGTTCCTCAGGGATCTAATTTGGGCCCACTGTTGATTTGCTTATTTATTGACTAAATAAAGGATGTCATTGCTTACTGTCAGAGCTGTGGAAGATTGCCTGAAGCTCCAGTGTGATATTGATAGCTTGTCAGGGTGGTCTATCGCAAATAAATAGTTGTTTAATATGAAAAAAACAGTGTGTTGTCATGGGCTACAGTTGGTCGACAAAAGGGGGTGATGTATGATGATAAGTTATCCTTCGCTGACCACATCACAAACCTGAGGCCTTTAGTAGTCCATCAGGCCTGTGACTACCAAAGTCTCAAAAATTTCTTTGCATCTGGTGGGTCATAAAGTTGTTAATTTCATCATAGAGTGCCCAATTTTTCTTAGCACTTAGGCCTCTACGCTCCACTTAACTACATAAGAAGTAGAGGACACCATTTGTTCCATATTCCTGCCGCTAGTACAGATGTGGCTGCACACAACACCCTGGTACGAATAACCACATTTTTAAAAAATTTACCTGTTGAAGCCGACGACGTCTTTTGAGGCATTCAGCGATTCAAAAAATATATTCATAAAGAACAACGAACGAGTGTCGCACTGTAACTGGGCTATAGCTGTTGTGCCTTAAGTGGTAGTCCATTCTTTCCACATGATCTTTCCAAAACTTTCTTCTTTGTCTTCCAAATCTGACATCTTGAATAAATCAGACATTTCTCTCTTATCGCTCTGTTCCGTATTCGATCACGTAGGGTAATGCCTGTTTTTTTCCTTAGGGTCTTCATCCAAAATCGTCATTTTTCCAAAAAAAAATATTCAATCTTATAAATTAACAGGCCGTATATTATCCACCCCTGTTCCTCTGTTCTTATAACAAGTTTTATATTATCATCTGCGGCGTACTTCAATTCAGTTATTTTATCGAACATAAAAATGAAAAAGGAAAGAAGATTTATATAAATGACCAGCAGTAAAAAGGACTTTTCTTCGTAAAATAATATTATACTGTCGTTTTTCTCTATAGATATGACGAGTATACACTTAAACATAATATATTCTTTACTCATATACTTATGCTTTTATTTTATATTGTTAAGCTTCTCAGGCAGCTTTCAGGTGCTATGTCAAATATTAATTTAACAATAACCCAATAACAAGTTGCCACATTCTGGGGTCTTGTGATATTTATCACCTCTCAGAAGTGAAAATGAATAAATAATAATAAATGTTACTTTTATAGCACCGTTCAATGATTCATGATCATTATTTAAATGGTGGTGAGAGTTGCGATCATTATTTAAATATCAATATTTTTTTTAAATTTACTTGTAATATCCTTTGGATATTTGACTTTATTTTACACCACTTATGAGGACTAACGTCGACCGGTTTCGAGGGTACCGTTCTCTTCTTCAGGAAACGTACAGACACGTACGTTTCATTATTTATTTATTTGGAAAACGAATAGGATTACATCTTATAAGAAACGCGAATAGTTTTAATCTTGCATTTACGCAAACATTGGATATTTTCCCTGTTGGCTTAAATAAAATATTATTTTTAAAATAGTTTTTTTTTACAATATATAATTTGATATTCTCACTTTGTTGCTAAAAATGTTATTGTGATTTTTTTTAATGCAAAATAATATTTTTTTGTTTTGGTTTTATTCTTGTATATTATGCGCGTCACTGGCAAAATTGTTGTTCGGTTATTACCGATGGGTATTTTTATCAAGCGGAATAATATTACGCTTGGTGACAATTTTCGTCAGTATTTTTACTGCACACAATAATAAATTATGATTTGATAAATATTTCAAAATTTAATTCTACCCGAATTCTTGGTAGATATCAAAATATCATGACAATAATTTATGCGAACGCAAAAATAATATCACCTTGATAATAGGTATTTTTGTTACAAGATTTTAATATGATTGTTAAATGTGCTAGATTTCTCGTTACCTTGTATTCGGTTATAAATTTAGACAAACAACATATATTTAAAAAATATGCGGAGTATTATATTCCTTTTTTGTAGGTATTTTTATTAAAATGCCTCTACAATTTGCCACTAAAAAATGCGTCTATAATTAAAAAAAAATTTTAAAAAATCATCAATGATTTTACTTTAGATTTTTCAATAATTTTATATATGTTTTACTAATTTTGGCAATAATTTTACATATTTTTGACTATTTTTTTTAGCAATGATTTTACATATACATATATATTTTTCAATAAAATTACTATATTTTTTACTGCAAAAATGAATATTATTATAAAAATTATTATTTTACTTAACTTTTTGTAGAATTCTTGCTTCTCTGGCATGTAATTTTTTATTTTTACTTCGTTTCCAACTTCCTTGCTTTTTTGGGTATTATTTTTGTTCGTCTCATTTACTTATTTTGTTTGGTTTGTCTCGTTTCATGGAAAAAAATAACATATATTATTAATAAACATATACATTTATATCTAAAAGAAATATCAGTTATGATACAAAAATATTTAACAATAACTCTAATATTACATATTTATAAATGTCGCTTTTCATAATTAAATTTACATGTATTTATATATATAACTATTTCGAAGCCTTTTTTTTTTATTAATACGCTTCACACGGGGCTTGCGTATTATATAACACTAAATTAAATACAAAAAAAATACGATTACTTGTGAATGCGTACAGAGTTACCCGTGGGATTCGATCTAGCCAGTCTGGCTACCTGTTATGATTAAAATGTAATTAATTCTTTAAAAAAATATATTATTTGTGAAATTATATGGGTAGATTATTAATGCACAAAATTATTTTGTTCCTTTTAACAATTTACCGGTTACAATAATTATCACAAATTGAGCACGTTTACTTGGCAACAAAAATATTTATAAAATAATCCAATTTAATACAAAAATAGTACACGAAATAATGCAATTTTTAAAATAATACATGGAGCTTACCATGGGGCTTAAACCTTTATTTTTTTATGTTAGATTATATGCTCAAATACAATTTCGGTGGTTACCAGTTTACAGATTGGTAACCATTGTGTTTTACTTTACGTTTTTGGTTTACCAGCTTACTTATTGGTAACCAATTGTGATCAATTCACGTATTTTGGGTCACCAGATTACCTGTTTAGGTGAACTCTCGTTCACCTGATTGGCTTTGGGCCCTCGGGATACCAAGTTACCTGATCTTGGTTACCGAGGACTGGGTTGTGCTGCCGATCAAGTTAGATGAACCTGTCGGTGGTCACCCAGGATAGGCTATGCCGGTCTATATAGGCTTTAGGTATTTCAACCTGTTTGCCTATCCCCAAGCGAAGGTATTGTAATGACTGTGTAGGTACTTACCTAACACAGCACTACGTACATATAGATATTAAATACTATAGTAAAACACAGGTAATTGTATGACAGAAATCAAAAGATAATGGTGCAATTACTTACATGAATTTATTTGGATAAGTGACTCTAATACATTGAAAAATAGTTGACTTAATAAATATTTATATTTTAAATTAGAATAATATACGAAGATTACGCGGATTGAAAACTATGAGGTCGCAAGGACAGCGCGACCGCGATGACTGGTACTGGGTAGATCGAATGGCCGCTCCCGATCTGAGGCGTCTTTATATAGGGCTGAATCGTCCGGATTCAGACACTAGCACGCGCCATAGGTGTGAATGATATTTTTTGACAATATTTTATCATCTCAATAGAGACGAAGTTGTAATATTAAAGGAAAACCAGGAATTCCGGGCGAAAATAAAAAATATTATTAAAATACAATGAATAAAATTGTATTGATAAGGGAACTCAATAAGAAGGCATAATTGGTGAACTTTGCGCAAGCGCATACAGAGATCACGTAAACACACATGACAGGTCATAAGTCCTGCAGGTGCCTTGAGTTCTTGTAATCTTATAATATTCCAACTTCGTCTTTATTGAGAAGTTAACAAATTTCAAAAAAATTTAAGAATATAATAACATTAAAAAAGAATGATTAGTTCATCCTATCCCAATAATATGTTTTCAAATTAAAGTAACAAATATTTTAATTTAATTTATTTTATAAAAAAATAAATATGTCCTTGTTAAACAAGTACATCTTATAACTTTTTAATTATTTATTTGATTTTATTTTATTTTAAATTACTTCTCGGGCAACTAACAGGCACTATGTCAAATATTAATTCAACACGCACCCAATAACAAGTTGCCACATTCTGGAGATATTTATCGTCTCACATATCAAACACAATTAAAAACTGAGTCTCCACCGGGAATCGAACCCGGGACCCATGGATCAGCAGTCAGATACCTAACTAACTGAGCCTCGATGGCCGACAAATAAGCATAAATGCTTTTGCTATAGGCGAACGAAATCGGTCGAGGCAGGATTGGAACTCGCGACAACTGGATTACTAAGCCAATGCGCTAACCGCTCTGCCACCGACCCATCTAAATTCCACATAAAAATGACAAATATAATACTATAATAAGTAACATATAATATGTAAGTGCATATTTATTATGTGTTATATTGTATGTATGTAT